>PYHW01010003.1:3968492-4006958 GCA_013186435.1 Turdus rufiventris | reverse complement strand
ATTTCTATTTTAATTTTCCTAATAAGGAACTGTTATTCCTAATTCCCATATCTTTGCCTGAGAACTCCTTAATTTCAAAATTATAATAATTTGGAGGGAGTGGGTTCACATTTTCCATTTCAAAAGAGGCTCCTGCCTTTTTTAACAAACACCTATCTTTCAAGCCCAGACAGAAGAGGGTGTCTGAAACAGCACAAGTTGTCTTTGGACAGCAGAATTGAGTCCCAAGTGTCCCCTCCAAGCTTGGGGATGGATATCCCCAGGACTGCCATGCCCAGCTTGTTCCTTGCTTGCCTCTGGACACAATAGATCCCTGCAGTGTGGGGAGGGAGCAGGGGGAATACTGCTGTTTAACATGGTGCCCCAGAAAAGAAGGTATTCTGCTGCTGTGTACAGGGTTCAGAATAATGTATGATTGTACAAGCCCCTGCCCTGTTTCTCTTCTCATCACTGATTGCTTCAGCAGAGATACTGAGACCTCCCAAAATGAGTGAGTGGTTTTGCTACAGCCACAGCCTATCCTCAGAAAGCTGATGGCTGGCAAGGAAGCAAGTCTTTCCCAAATATTAAAATGAAGGGTGATATTTTGGGGACAACATACTTCTTCACAAAAATCTAACAAGAATTTCACTTTTTCAGCCAAAAGGCTTTGCTGCTGCTGAAAATCCAGCTCCCCTCACCCCACAGCAAAACACTGAATATATGAAAGTTTCTGGTGAAATGTCATGATGGTCTTTTGTAAGGGAAAGCATTAAGCAATGTAAAATGATAAGGCCTTATCCTCTCCTCCTGAATTAATCAGAAAGTGGTTTAGGCTATTAGAAGAGGATAATGAGGACAGAGTTTCTTATCATGAACACTATGCCATTTACATGGGTGCCTGACAGGCAAATCATCTTGGAAGTGATATTGTTGTGCCAAGCCCTGTGCTGGTTTGTGTGATTCTCACTGAGCCTGGAATGCAAAATCAGCTGCTCTGATGGAAACCACAACTCTCAGAAGGCACTAACGAGATTTTGCTTTGCATTTATCAGTACAAAATGGAAAGCCCAAAGAAGCCGAAAGAATAATTGCTGTCTTGCAAAAATAAAGCTACATCCACATAAACCAGAAGTTTGAGTTTACCAAGAACTAAAACATTAGTTTGAAATTATATTAAATGGGGCATCACATGATTTTGACTCAAGTCTGGCCCTGTCCTGAATTAGAATGTGCCAAGTTTGTCTATGGACATCTCTTCTTAGTCATGCTACAGACAGACATTCCCAAAATGTGCACAGCTGACAGGTGGTCACTTCCATGACTGTGCCATCCAGGAACATCCTCTGACACAGACTCCTGGTTGTGTCCTGTTTAACTGCAGATGACATGCTCACCTAGCTATGCTCAGCCTGGAGATGACACTGCAGTGAGATGTCACACCCTCCCTATTAATGGCATCCTCAGCCACATGGCACCACAGCAGCTGAAAGCCTGACTTGTTCTCAAAGGGGATATTGGAACACAGGTTTTGCTTTCTCCCAGGGTGCTAGAATTTTATCCCAGCTTCCTGCAATCAGAGGTTTTATGTTTCCCTATGCTGCTTCCCAACTACTGTGTTTAAGTGCTGCTAATGATAGCTTTTGGTACCCTTGTTGCTGGGCATTTGCATCAGCAGCTGTGCAGGAGCTGGAACAGACTCGTGGCTCTGCCATGGCAGCGGCAGAGCAGCCAGAGTCAGAGGGCTCATCTTCAAGCTTCCTCAGCATGCCAGCTATGAATGGCTTTATTTTTCTTCATGTGTAGCCTCTACATGCTCAGAGCTAGAAAGCAGCTCAGAGGTGTGTGGGAAGTGGGTTGGACAGTGTGCTCCAGCTGGAATGACCCATTAATTCATCTCTGTGTGCTGCTGAACTCAGCTGGGGCTGAGGCCAAACAATGAATGAGTCCACTCAGGCACCAGCAAGAAGCTGAAGCAATAACCCCAGCACATTCCTGCCTGTGTTACAAATAATTAATGTCTGATCCCTCAAAAACACTGGGAAAACTCCTGGTGTTGTCTACCTTTCTGCTTCTCAGCTGCCATATTTCAGACTTTGGAAGATGGAGCCATATTATAATGGACCAACTTGTTATACTGCCCATTAGCAAAAGGCCGCTGTGACCTCTGCAGAAAACTATTGGAGTGCCATAAAAAATTCAATAAACTTAGCCATAAAATATGAATGGGTTAAAAATTCACAGTTCTTTATTTAAATATTTTGTTTTCAGCAAGCACAGAGCTGCCCATAGCGTGTTATTAAAATATAGTTAGGCAGATATTATATACTGATGGAAAACCATAACAGCAATAGAAGAGCTGTGGTATGGAACCAAATCAAACCATGTATTTTGTAACAGCTCAAATGCACCCTGACTCTAACTGATTACTACATTACTGCTGTAGCTGCTGCATGGACATGCTGGGAATGTATAAAGAGTCACTCTCACTGTTACTCAAACCCTTTTCTCCATGGAATGACAATTTCTCATTTTTCAGTCTCCAGCACTCCTTCCTTTCTGTTCAGATGTGCTTAATTATTCAGACCCATTTAACTATTTGTCCTACTGCAGTGTGATTCATACCTCAAGACTCAACACAGTAACTGTCATACCAAGAAAAAAATGCAATGCCATCCACGACTCCCTCTTCTCAACTGGTCATCCCTTCATTTTCTGGTATAAACTCCTTTTGCTTGGTTTTATCTTACCAGCAAGACAGAAGCTTTACTGTTTCAAAGTATTGGAGTTTTTTTTTCTGTAGCTACTGAATACAGTATACAGCTATTTTTGACTCCTATTTTGTCTTGTCTTTTCCATGCATTTCTCCTAACAAGCTTAGAGCCATCAGTTCTCTTCATTTTTGCTCCTGTACAGTTGAAGGCTTTTCCTCTCCCCAGTCTTGCCATTCTCAGACTGCTCAGAACCACCCCTCCAATGGAGAGAAGAAAGCCCTTTCCAGGTATTTTGTCTTTTCTGGAACAAAAAATATTGTACAGATTTTTTTTCCCCCACAGGAAAATAACTCTCTTTTGGCTTTGTGCATAAATCAAGACAAGGGTGGAACAATTTGTCATTTGTCTGCGTTTGCCTCTCTGGCTTCTTCCTTAGGGAGTAGGTCAGAGGAACTGGTTGATGGCTCTGTGTTGCTCCCTAACTTTCTACATTTATATTTTCTTCCTACATCTCCTCTGGAAAAAGTTACTGCCTGAGGCCATGGTTTTATAGCATCCTGAATGGTTCCTCCCCTGAGGCAGGGGGATCTCAGGGGCAACAGCTGGGTTCGGAGAGAGCCTGAGGGGACTCCTGGTCCTCCCTCAACTCTGGTACAAACACACTGGTCTCCTTTTCCTCGGACTCTTTTCAGCAGCTGTGCTATTTGTCTGGCAGAGGGTGCTCACTGAGCCTTTCAGATATTACCCAGTACTCCCTGAATAGTTATTGGCAGTGCACAGATTTGAGAATTTGAGAAATTATGGGCATTTCTTGAGTTAGCCTCTGTAGACTCACCAAAACTGTCCGTAGAAGAGAGATATCCAGTAGAGAAATTTATTACAACCTTTTGCTGTCTGAACATTGATCCTATCAGGTTTTAAAGATGAGCAGCTGAGCATGCAACTCTAGTCCATTCCCCTAAATCCTTGCTATGGCTTTTGGAATATGAGGGGTTTGGATTTTTCTTTCCTTTTTGCTGGCTACAAATATTAGGACCTTATTTTCTCTGTCTGCTGTAGACACTGGGAATGTCTTTGAATTCTTCACAGAGTAAGGGCTGCTCTTCTCTAGACCATGGAAACAGCCCAGCACACATCAGGCAGAGGATGTATGATAATGACAGTGGGGAGTACAGCAAATTCATGGGGAATCCACCAAATACAGGTCCCCATGGTCCCTGCAGCACAGGCACTGCTTTTTCTCCATGTTCCTGAGGGAGCAGGACAAAACTGGGAGAAGTGCAGCTCTCTGCCTCTTTCCACAAGCACACACACACAAAATTCATGTCATGAGTCAGTGAGACAGACACAGCCCAAGAAACATTCATTCAGCCCAGCCATGACTGACATATCTGACAATATACAAACCCTCTATCTGAGCCCTCCTCGTGGAGTTCAGCCAAATCCCCAAAGATTTTCAGTCATAAATCATTTTAAAAAACAGAATTTATTTTTCTTAGCTTGAAAATAAATTAAGAAATTGTCAAGAGTTTAGAAGACAGGAATTGAATGAGTTTTGAGGGTAAGATTGGGGGCAGGTTAATCTTAAAACCAAGCTGTTTCCAGATAGGCAGAATCCAGGTAGGTTTAATGTAGCAAGTGGTGGGAAAACCACATTATTCAGTGCAAAGAAAGGAAGGGAAGAGACAGGAAGAAAGAAGGTGCAATAGTGGGTATAGAAGGTGGTGCAAACATTACTCTAGTTTCTAGGCATCCAGAAAGTCTCATATTTCTGTAACATCCAGCTTCAAGTCATAGGTCCCTTTTGCCATTAACAGAGATTTTTGCAGACTGAAAGAAATAGAAATATGTTAGATGATAAATATGTTAGATGTTAAATATGAAAGAAATATGTTTTCTATATAGATTAACGAAGCAAGAGTTAAAAATAACCCATAGAGTCAAATATTTCTGAAATACAATAATTAAATTACACTTAGTACTTGCACCGTACATTAATTTCAGAGCAGTGCCTGAACAGTAACTAACAGCCATCACAACAGCTGAAAGGCTGTATAAATATTATCCCTCGTTTATAAATATGAGAAAAAAGGGGAGGGAGAGTAAGTGAAATGCCCAAGGCTACTGAGGAAGGATAGGACAAGCAAGATGAGAAAGAGGCTGTCTTTGAACATCTCCCCTGCTCAGCAAAATGGGCTGTTCTTCACTCCACTGGAAGGTGAGCACAGCCTACCACCACTGGGGAGTGGGGGAACATTCCACTACTGCTGCCTGCTTTAAACAGCTGCAGGAAGGGTGGGAAATGGCACAGTGGATTCTTTGCCCCCAGTCCCAGGGTCAGATAATGAGATCCCCACGCATCACCCCTCTGCAAAGGAAGTATGGCTCAGTTACCAGCAACTCAGGCAGAGCTGGAACAAATCAGCTCTACATTAAAAAGTACTTTTTTAGAAAAAAAATCTATGTTAAACATTAATAGTGGGAAATAAGTTAACTATTACACAAGAGCAGAATGTAATACAAAGGGACTTTATACACATGGGCAAGTTTGTGAACATGAAGTAAAATCCAGGCCCCACTGAAGTCAGTAGGATCAAGATTTTATCTGCTCGGCTTTAATGAATTTAGTAATTTGTCCACAGATTCTTAGCCTGTAGAGGACACCATATGGTTCACCACTCTTGTTATTAAAGCACAGGGACAAGGAAAATGATGGAGGGCTTCCATTTCCTAGGATGGGTTGGTAATAATACAATATTTCCATCACCCTGTGAGGAGGTGACATAAGTGCCTCACTAGCCATCCTTGCTAAACCACATATTTCTCCTTCAGCACTGCTCTCAGAACTGTTATGGCAGCATTTATACTCTGCCAGAATCACTTCTCTGTGAGTAAAAAAGGGTTGTACAAGCTGCACAGCAGCTCCATGTAACTGGGTGCTCCTTTTCATGTGCACACCCAGTATTTTGTTTTTGAAGGCTGGCCATGGGACAGCTGTGGCAGGTTTCCCTCATGTGAGCAGGCTGGTGGCCCCAACCACCAAAGCAGAAGCTGCAGACAGAGTCTGGCTGTAATTGGGCTTTCTAATTTTAAAGTACACTATATTACCACTGGTCAAATTCTTCAGGGCCTGAAATCGATCTCTGCAGTAAAGCTGCACCCACAGATGCTGCCCATGTGATCCTGTTTAAATTGGAGCACCACAGAAAAGACAAACTGTTGTGATTGCTTTTATTCCACTCTCTACAACAGATATTTTCCAGCCTGTTGGGTTGATAGAAGAGAAAAGCAGAATAATCCTTGACTGTCTTAAACTGTATCAGCAGATGCTTCTGCTGCAGATCCAGCAATACTGGCGGGAATTTTGTTTTCTGGGATAGTTTGGCTTGCTCATAAAATACAGTTTTACTTTCTTTGGGAGCACAAAGAGCAGAAATGGTGACACAGCAACACAAACTGTGTTGTTCAAATCATTGCACCTGAATTACTGTGCAAGGAAAATCCTTCTAGGGCCAGCACAGCTTCCGACTGCCACGCATGAGCTTTGAGAAACTTGAGCAACTGCTTTAATGTGTGACCAGATCCAGCTGTCAATCATTCCCAGTTGCAAAGGTTATCACCCCCTTGGCAATGTGAGGTGAATGAAATGTCACCTCTTCTTTGGTGGCTCCAAAGTTTGATCCATGGCGTTAGTTGAAGGCTTTAATGTGCAGGATTGGGAATGGGAGCAGAGGTAGGTGGGTGCACGTCTCCTTCTGCTGACTCTTAAAAGGTTGTGACTGTGAACAGAGGGGCAGAGCAGACAGCTGGAGGCAGAAACATCTTAAACTGCT
Organism: Turdus rufiventris; assembly: GCA_013186435.1. NCBI lineage: Eukaryota > Metazoa > Chordata > Aves > Passeriformes > Turdidae > Turdus > Turdus rufiventris. Next base: position 4,000,432 of record PYHW01010003.1, on the reverse strand, counting down.
ACAGCAAGGCTTACCATCTGACAGAACCCTTTGTAATGAAATTGTATACATTGAGAAATACAGATGTTAATATCAACTGCTAAAACACCAAAAAATGGGGAGAATATGTGGTAAATTACTTCTGTGGGTCAGCATTGCCCCAAGACTTCTGTGGCTGAAACCAGGACTCGACCCTGGTGCTTTCTCTTTCGTATTTTCCCTTTTCAGTCAGTCTCTAGCAATGCAGGGGTGATGTTTTTCCAAGCTTTCCTGCGCTTGCTGTTAAGGAGATCTGCAGACTTTTTGGTGCTCACCTGAGCAGGAACAGCACAACCCTGGGACCTGCTCTGATAGACACCTGAACATGCAAAGAATGTCTCTGATTACCCTGACCAGGTTGGAAGGTGAGAGTGATGGAGGCAGAAGCAGAAGGGGCAAGAGCAAAACTGCTCCAGGTAAGGGCAGTCCCTTGTCCCAAAACTCTCTGAGTCCTGCTCAGTGCCTACTTTTGTTAGTACTGACACACTGCAGGGAGCTGAGCCTCTGCTGCTTCCCAGATGAGACTCAGACATCCCTCTTGCTGATTTTCCTGCTGAGCCCAGTGAGCTTTGGGAGCTAAACCCCTTTAAGGATTGCAGAGGCATCTCCTGCCAACAGGAGGGACAGAGGATTCCTCCTGCTCCCTCCCTGGCTCCCCTCCATGCTGAGGTTGGCATGCTCTCATATCAGACAAAACCAGATCTTCTGGGGCTGAGGAAAGCGCAGAGCCAAAGCTGTTTTCATTCAAGGCACATTTTCCACCCCCTAGTCTTATTACATGGTGAGATGGAAGAAAAAGATGAGCTAATGCCACTGCCTTTTCTTTAAAAAGCTGCTGATGCTCCTCAGAAAAGCAGTACCTCTGGTGGAATGAGTCATCCAGCATTTCCTACTCATTTCTTAAATTATCAATGGAGAGAAAGAGAGATGCTCAATCAAAGATGCTGAATTAATATCTGGAAGCTTCTAGGGATGCCTTCTGCCCTCTCTAAATGGTAGAGAGAATTTTCTTTAGGGAGGCTGAAATAAATGCTTCCATACCATGGGCTAGAGACCTGAGAAGCCGGCTGGTGCTGGCCTAAATTAGATCATAGAATCATAGAACATTCTCAGTTATAAGGGGCCCACAAGGATCATCAAAATCCAACTCCTGGCCCCACACAGGACAGCTCCAAGAATCCCACATCCACATAATAGTGCTGTTCAAACACTGTTTGAGCTCTGTCAGGCTTGGAGCTGTGCCCACTGCCCTGGGGAGCCTGTGCCAGTGCCCAAGCACCCTCTGGGGGAAGAACCCAATACCTGGGTGCTTGTTTATGCTTGGACAGCACCCACTCTGGAAGACACAATGTAGGATTACACCTGTGGTGCTCCAGCTGCTGACTGGACCTCAGCTCATGGGACAAGTCCAGAGGCAGACTCGATGTCCTGTAGTAAGGGTGAGGAATTCTGGCTGCCAGAAGACCTGATGGAACCTCTGCTGCTCCTCCTCACAGGCTGATGTGAGCAAAGCCTAAATGAGGTGGCATTTATCAGGCAGTTTGCTCCCTTCCCTTGTGGCTCATCCTGTTCCTTTTGTCCTTCCTCTCTTAGCACTGTTTTCCTTCTTGCTCTTCCTCTCAGCAAGCTGCTTGCTTTCCAAGGATAGCCTTGCCCTGAAGGTCAGAGCTGCTGCTAGCAGCTGTTTTATTTCTTATTAGTATTTGGGGAGTTCCCTGCCTGCCTCCTAGGTCTGCCTGCAATCCCTGCAATGACATATCTATAAAATATCTGCACCTCCAGTCTAATGACACAAACTAGATTTCAAGGCTATTGAACTAACAGGGTATCTTAGCAACAAATATTTATTTTAATAACAGTATTCCCAGCCATGTTAAACAAGCACTCTTCAATAGTCAGAATGCCCTAGAACATTTTATTTTGTACCACAACCCACCTTCTGTTGGCTCATCTTCACTTTAAAGAACTACTGAAGTCAATGCCATTGTCCCGGATAATCCTCAGTGACTTCCCAATGTTTTAGAACAATATCCAAAAGAAGCAGGGCACTGTACCCCTGCTGACCATCCACACAGATTTGATGTGGGGGCTTTCCTCTCACTATCTGCTAGAAGTCTCTTGTTGCTGGTGCTGATCTGCTCAGAGGAGTTGTTGAACTCATTTCCTGCATTGCTCATTTACTGCATTATCTGACGACTGCAACACTCCAACTACTCCCCCAGCAAGGACCACCAGTCTGCTGCCTGCTTTGTCACAGGGGATCCTTGACTCATCCTGTCCTTGAAGCTGTCAGGAAGCAACAAGTGACATCCCAGCAAACTTCCCTGCTACTGCTCGCTCATGCTGTTCACCCAACTCACTATGAGGATTTACCATCCATTTCCTCTGGCCCTTATTAGGATTCTAGGAAGGATTTTTCTTTAAAAGAAATTTCCAATTTCCTCTTGAAAATTAGCTGTTGTGGAAACATTCACACATCAGAAATAATGACTAACATAACCACCTAGCTTTACTGTTTTATTGTCATTGTACATTTTGCAATTACCTTTTCCTCTCCCCTGCTAGCTAAGCCAAGGGACTCGCTGTGACATCAAACCATAATTTGTATGGTCATCGTTATAAATTTATGAAAGCAAGTAATAGTTTGTCTTACAGAATAAAATAACACAGCATGAAATTAGAGTAGCTTATCTTCATATTCCTTGGACAGCACATTGTTGCTCCCTGATGGGTTGAAAGCTCTTTCTTTTGATAAACTCACTAGTGTCTGCCTTTGTACTCTCCTAGTGAGATATTTTGGTGACAGAAACATCCAGAAACATTTTTCTCAGCGTTGCCCTATGGAGGAACCCAGCCCTTCTTGTGCCCAGCACTCACTGGGTTCCAGTTTTGTTTCAGGAAGGGAACACCATCAGAAAACACAGCCTGTCCCAGTGCAGTCACCTGGGGATTGTTGAGCAGTGCGTTCTCCAGCTCTCTCTATTTTTCCCCATATTGCCTCCTGTTAATTTGTGTGTCAGCAGCCGTGAATCAAGTGGCATCTGAGCGCTTCTGCTCCAGGGATTTAGCATGATCCAGTCTGGGCCAGTGGGCACTTTCCTGGCTTCTGGGGATGGTCCAGCACATGCTCAGCACTTGCTCAGCTCCCAGACACAGCTGCAGCCTCCTCACTGAATTGCTCCACTTCCAGGTTGACTTTAGTCCATGTATTTTCCACCTGCCACCCTCCTCCCCCAGTTACAAATGAATGTTTGTGTACAGCTTAAGGAGAAACACCTTTCACAACTTCATAAAAATAAATGATGTCAGCCTGCTGCCGAGTTAGTCAGGAAGTTCTGCTGAGGACAAAAGCTGTTCTAAAGCTGCCATCATGCAGTATTTAGAAATCCCACCTGTGCTAGAGGGTGGACCAACTATCCCACAAACTGAACATGTCCCCATGGACAGGGGAGCTGGTGATGACACCCATCTCCCTGAAACAGCCACAGGACTTTAAAAATTTTTATGGTAAGATTCACTGTTTACACTTGGATAGCTGAGCACTACTTATGCTGAAAGAGGAATACTGCTCACCTCTGTCATTCTTGTTTGGTAAGGATCAAAGTCCAGACCAAACAGGTGGAGTGACCTGTGCTGTTCCCCAGACAAGTGAAAGGAGTGTTTTGGGTTGGGTGGGGTGGGTTTCAGACCACACTTGTGGTCTGAAAACAACTCTTGCTCTGATTCTCTTAGCCTAACTTCTTTAGTGACAAGGACTGAGAGTGCAAGTGACAGCCTCATCATTTGATTTGATTGCTTATTGTGTTAATTTGGTACGGAAGCACTTTGAAGCTATTAATCTATTGATTCATTTTTTACTTGAGAACATAATTTGATTACTGTATGTTTGCATTTTTATTAGCTTTGTAAATAAACTAAATAGCATGCTTGCTTTCAATTTATGTTTGCTCTATTACTCAGTTTGATAAATTATACAAAAAAGGCCAGTGAGCTGGTTAGGTTAGAACCACTCCAAAGACAAGCCTGCCTAACACAGCAAAGGCAAGTCTATCCATGTAGCTCTTCTTCCACATTATCCATATACAGCATATGCAGCTTTACTCTGTCCAGCAGCTCTTACCCACTCCCCTATTCATAAAGCACAGCTGGCTCCTCCAAATGCATCACAGTTCTATTTTCTGATGTGTGAGCCACATTTTTTTTGCAGCTGCATTAACCAACCTTTGCCAATGTCCCTCCAAGCCAGTACCAGCCCAAAAACACTCCAGTTTTTCCAGGTGGAGTTCTCCCAATTCACCCACAGTAGCTGCTCATATATATGCACATACAGCCCCATAAATCAGGGCAACCTGAATTCATAAAATCAGGCAAGCTGTTGGTGTTTTGGGCTGTTTTTAGCACTGCTGCTCAGCTGAAGAAGGAAAAATAGATGCAGGCTAGGCATTTAACTTGCTGCTCTCCAAACACAAAGCACTTTTCACCATTGCCAAGGTGTTCACTGCAGTCTCAGATTCCAGGAGAATCTGACACCTGTTGTATGGCAATGCCTCTTGTGATAAATTTGCTTTTTACGGGTCTCAAAAGAGGAGATGCCCTGAAAGCTGTAGTGTTGAGTGCTGCTTCATAAACTGGCCTAAATTTAGGTTTTGTTATTTTCAGCTAGAGCAGCAATGCATTTCAAAGCACTGGTTGGATGGATCGTAGCTAGGAAATTGAAGATGAGAGATCTGACCTTTAAAAATGCGACCTCTTTGTTTAATGGAAGTATAGCCACCTATCCCTCCCTCCTGTGAAGGCCAACCTTCACCCTGTGACTTTGCCACATCATCACCATCAGTGTGGCCTGGGAGAATGAAATAAACTTCCCCTAGACACTATCAGTGTTTCCTGATCATGAACACTGACAGTGAGTCATCAATTAGATAATCAGTTAAGTAGAAAGCTGGAAATTAGCTAGGAAAATGATGGAGAAAGATCCCATCAAATATTTGTGCCTAAGCAGACAGAGATCCTGCTCAGCCAGGCTTAAATCCATTTGTGTTTCTGCAAACATTTGAATGGCCATGTTTGTTCACAGGGAAATGTGGAAAGGGGCCATTCATCAGTGCTTGTACGTGGACAAATCCATGCTGCAGGAATTGGGACCAACACGGTTTAACCCTCACTGTGTGGGCAGGGGGTTTGGGAGAGTGTGAGGAAGCACAGAGAGATCAGGGAATAAAGCAGGCAACACTTTTAGTCTGGACCCATGTGACAGATGCCTGGTGGTGGTGAGGATGAGGAGGAATCCTTGAGAAGTGGTGAAGTCCTTGACCAGAATCAAGGTGCTTGTGGTGCTGAGCAGGAGCACAGGATGAGATGCCTGAGCAGGAGCAGAAGGGTGCAGCTAAATAAAACTCTTTATGTGCGCTGCCCCACTCTAGCTTTGACCTTAAAGATCACTGAGATGGATTTGTTTGGTAGGGAGAGGGAGATACTGATAACCATTTAGTACATGGTTCAAAACCTGACTCCTGTCTGGATGAAAAGGACAGCTACCAGCCCTGCTGTCCAGAGATAAGTGTGGAAAGAGAATTGGGTATCTTGGCAAGATTTCTGCTGGAGCTGAATTCAAACTGCAAACTAATACATCACTTGCAACTCTTCAATCCCAATTACCCTCTTTGCTATCTTGAATCAAAGCCCTCTGTCTTCTGGAGTTCAGTGCTTATTTTAACTGAGACATTTTTCCTGAAGAGCGACTCTCCAATTTAGGGACTGGCAATAAATTAATAAAAAGATAGGTATAAATCATCACTCGTGACTTGGAATAGCTCTGCAATTATTCAGGTCTATAAGGCTTAGCTAATGTTTCTAATGTGATACTCTGCCATGAGATTTAATTTGCCTCATACGAGTCATTTAGTAACCTGAGCATAGATGTAGAACTGACAAATATCTATTAAACCACCTTGTCCAGATACAATGGGGGGGATTTGTCCAGCACTAGGTATTATGGCAACACTGAGCAGATGATTTTGGATAGATAGCCTCAGCTGGAAACTCTATTTAATTACATGTTTGTTATTCTCTTATTGTTATCATTCTTCCACTGAGCCATGTGCATCAAGAGCTCTCTCACGTGAGATTTCTGGGCACAAACAACTAATTTACATTAAGTGGTTTTCTTAGTCATCTGCCTGTTATGTTCCCATCTGGATATAATGCCTGCCACACCATGGACTGGGTCTTCTTCTGTGGATTGGAAGTGGCTCATCATCACTCTGGGAGCTCATGACTGAGGTATAAGATACCACTGAGGTCACAAAATCCACAGAAGGTTATAGCAACAATTACCACACCTCCTGTAATTTTAATTGAACTGTCCATGACATTCCCAACACACCTCCATATGGTGTTGTTTGCATGTGCTAGAAATGATATTTCACTTTTCATAAGGTAATAGCAGAACTGTGGTTGGTGGTTATTTTAGGCAGCATTGTCTCAGATGTTAGACCTCAGTTTTCTTCTCAGCAGTTGTCATGGTGGACCTGAACATGATATTCTTCTTGGTCACAAGGTACTTGACTATGAAACTGTTAAAAGTTGGCGTCAGTCCAAAGTAATTTGTCATAAAAAAAGCTCTTTCAAGCAAAATCAGTGGGAAAGCACGTACTGGTTAAAGAGAAAAATGTAAACTGAATTTAAAAGCAAAATCTAAGAGGGGAGGATATTCAGTCAAGACCTGACACTCTGTGTGCCTGATCTGTGCTTTTCTTCATCACCTTTCTCTAGATAGGAAAAAGTGATGCACTTCTTGCTGTACCACCTGCACGTTACCCAGGGAGATAAAATTCCACAATAAAAAGTGAAATGCAAGGCTGTACACCTTCAGAGCTAAGCCTCGTTTTTAAAATTCAAACTCCTCACATCTTCAGGCAAAATAGCATGCAGCATTTAACCTACAGACTTCTTATTCCTGTGTTTTGAATTAATATACCATGAACAATTCTTCTGGAAGAAAAGACTGAACACCAGTGTTGCAGAATACACTCCTGGATGTGTACAGGTTTCTGAAGAGACTCAGCATTTCCTTTTCTTGTTTGATTGTGCCTAACTAAAGAAAACCCCCAAAAATCAGATAAGCCTGGCACCATACACCCCTAAACTTCCCTTGTCATCTACCTTCCAGACTTTAATTTCTCTCTGCCGTCTTTCTACTGCCCTTTGGAACAAACCAGGGCTTCAGAAGTGTTGATTACAAAATGCCCTGATCCCATCCTGCTTAGATTGCATGAATGGCCTGTTGCTAGACTGTTCCAAACTTGACCCTCATTCTGCATCCAAATTCAGTGATACAGCCATTCATCAGCTTGATTTTGGCAGTGTTATACATGCCCTCTGAAACATTATTTTTGGCAGGCTCTCAAAGCACGAGTGACTTTCAGCATACAAATCTCATTTGCTGCATCGTCTCCTTCATGATCCTTGATCAGCAGGAGCTCAGGACCTCGGCTGACTAGCACAAAGCCCAAAATAGTGTGTTTGTCAGTGCAAGTCTGAATAACCATTAATATGTCACCTCAGTGACAACAGTTGGCGTGTGCATCTGTGCTGCTGGTTGCTGGTGTGTGCTCTGTGGCTGCTTTTCTCCACCTGTGTTCATGTGAGCTGGTCAGCAGGAGGAAGGTGCCCTAAAAACACTTGCATCTGGTCCCTAAATTAAGAAAATATTGCAGTAAGTTGATTTGTCCCACCAAGGATTGGCTGGAGATGGCAACTACAAAAATCAGTCCCCTAAATTAGGGATTTTTTTTGGTTAGTAGTAATGACTCTGTGGTTTTTTTAAGCTTTGGAAAATTTTAGCAGCATTTTTATTGTTTTTGATGGTCTGGAGTTGAATGTTAGTTATCCCTGTGCTACCAATAGGGAAAAGGCAGAACAAATACAGAACAAACCTGGGGATCTCCCTTGCCACTCAGATTCTCTTCTTGGAGGGCCAGCTCTCAGGCTTTTTCTAAGATCGCTGCATCTCACCTCTTCAAGTTCCTAAAGCCTCCAGCAAAAAGCACAAGGTGCCCTGTGATCCCCGTGTGCAAGGTGTGAGCGTCCCTGCAGCAGCTCTTTGGGAAAGCAGCAGGAAGTGTTTGATTGCTGCAGTGCCTTATATAACCCAGCAATCCCCACACACAAAGGCACCTGATCCCCCTGAAAGTGAAGACATGGGGGGACCTGCTCAAGTCCACTAAGGCACAAGAGACACCACTGCACCCCAAACACCGCTGTCCAGACACTCCTGCAGAGAAAAACCTGGGGGAGCTGCCTGGACACTGGCACTGTGCTTTACTCCCCCGGAGGGAAACCTCAGGACCAGAAGTGATTCAGCAGAAGAAGATGCAGTGCAGGAGTGATTTGCTTGGCAGAGACCCCATTGCAGGTCTGAAGCTGCTGCTCTACAGCACCTCTTTCACTGAAAATGAGTAAAACCAAACACCAAACCTCACAGAAGGCAGACACCAAACACAAAGTCACTCAACATTGCTTGCTCTCAGATAACATCCCAACCTAGCAAGCAGGAGTCAGATTTGATAGCAATAGCCACAGCTTTCCTCTTTCAGCCAGGCTCACTGAACCCAGCTCTCAGAACAGGTCTTTGTGCCCTTTTAATGACAGAAAAAACAAGCACTCAGACTGCAAGTGTGATTCTTCACTGAGCTGTGCACATTTCATGCCAGTAAATAACTGTAGTAAAATCTATGTTCTAAGCCAGTTAAATCTATTTTGTGATGATGAGGGATCATGCTCAGTAAAATGTATCCAGAAATTAAACAAGTAAAACAGAGCAAACAGCTCTGTCCTATCAAGGTAATTTATATCCTGTTAACCACAAGGAAAAAAAACCCAAAAAAACCCAACATGCACAAGAGACATCTGGAAATGAAAATTAACTAAAACCAGACTAATGACATAAACAAGAGAGAAATACAGCCTCCAGATCTGTGTAGTTGAGCCTGATGTATATCAAAAACCAGATTGCTTGGGGTTTTTGTTTTTACAACAACACAACAAATCAGGGAGGAAATTTTCCATTTAAAGCCATAACTTTTCAATTCAGACATTTGTGAGGGCATTAAAGACAGAAGCACGGAGTAAAAAAATAATCTGCCAAGAGCTCTACATGCATGTTGGTCCCAGAACTAATTGAATAACAATAACCATTATTCAAGAATCATTTTGGTTGCCAAAATTCACAAATAACATTATTTACAATCTGATGTATGACCACTTGTAGATTTAACTGAGTTTTAAAAATACATACTAGCACATACACACATAAACTTAGAAAAAATAGTTTTAATTTCAATTTTAATTTAAAAAATGACACTTCAGCAAGCACAATGTTTCTATGTTGCAATACTGTCTTAAGGGCATTTGCCCCTCATTGTGAAAAAATTTCTGGGTTTGATGCATTTCCTCTAAATGTGTGAGAAGCTGTACACGCTCCTAGCTGAAGCAAATCTGGGCATGCTTTTCACCTCATCACTGACCTTCACTATTCTCTTGCCTATCTAGCTATGAAATCTTCATCCAAACTGCAGTGGGATCTGCCATCTGTTTGATTCCCCTGCAGATCTGGGCAGAGCAGTTTTATGATCTGTTTCCATGCCTATGACAGAATTTTTATAAAGATGGCAAATGCTTCTGCTTAAAAAACTGGGGGGATGTTGGCTTACTTTTTTTATTTTCAGTATTGAAAAAAAAATCATTATGGAGCTTTCATTTGCTCATATTACCCCCAAGATCCCACCAAAACAAACATTTGCTAAAATAATGGCAAGCTCGGCAAAGCAGAAAGGTTCAGGTTTTGAATTATATACCATTACATCTTAAACAATGCTGCCTGCCAAGTCCAGAGTCCATATCATTTTCAAGCATACAAGTAATTTTCAAATACCAGGCTAGTTTTGCAGTGCTGACAGACTAAAATGATCTCCTGCTTTACTTAGAAGTTGACCCAGTTTGACAGAAAAATCTTCAGGAGAAAGCAAATGTAGAGCTTTGTATTTTATTTGATACTACTTTACTGGCTACAGCAAATCTCTGAAGGTCAGTAATGATATCCAGGCACTAAATACCAAATCCTGCATCAAAACACATCCCAGAAAGGTGTGCCTGGTTCTTTTATTCCTGCATGGAAATGGTGAAGCCTTTCCTTATGGTACCCCTTCCATGATGCACCCACCCTTTGTCTTTATTGTCCTGTTCCTGCACAGAAATAAAACCATGTCAATAATTCATAAGGATTGCAGAGGTCCTTGCTGTGCCTGTGAGGTCACCAGAACCCAGGAAAAGGCAGCCTGCAATCCGGTTTGGTTTTGTGTGACCTGTGCAGCCCTCGTAGCCCCTTCACTTTGGTACAGCCTGGAACTGCCACATGACAACCTCCCTCAAGGTGGTCTGCAGGATAAAAGATCCTGGGCAGGTCTGCAGGCTGGGCTGGGGCTTGGAGAGCACTGGAAAATGCAAGGTGGAAGGAAAACACTGAAATGGGAAAAGAGGAGAGTCAGAGAGACTTAATTTTCTAAACCTGTAGGCTCTCAGGCACCAAAGTGATGAATGAGAGACTTGCTGAGTTCTTCTTCCCCACAGGGGACATTCCAAGTGTCACTGGGACATCTGCAGTGACCCCCAGGGACTGAGGGCACCCTTCTTATCCCTGATCCATGAGGCCAGCATGACAGCAAGAAGATATGGGATGTTCTGGTTCTGACCTGTGATTCTTGGGTCAGACACTCCAGGAAGGGCTGGACAATGTAGGAGATTCTTCAGAGATTGTTCCCTCTGTGTCTAGTTGTGGTGAGGTTCACGCAACCCCATTTTTATGTTCTCTTTTGCTATATGAAATTGAGTATTGAATACAAGTGACATCATTAAAAATATTTCAAATGAGTCAATAAACTATCTCATTTCCTAATACAGGCATATTTCTGGGGGTTGTCCAGAAAAGGAAGAAATGTTAACAAATACGTACAATTTAGGACAAATGTGGACATCACACATTTCAAAGGCAATAAATCAATAAAAATTATATCAGCATCCACTATGCATCCTTAAAAAGGAGAGCCCTAGTTGATTTCCTGTTAATTAAAAATGTGTGTGGAGAGGAGAGGAGAGGAGAGGAGAGGAGAGGAGAGGAGAGGAGAGGAGAGATCTCTGAGTTATCCACCAGTGCTCATAAGGAGGGGGGAGCATGAAGAAGATGTCCTGGAGCTTTCCCTGTGCACCTCCCTTGCCCTTCTGCTCTCGGCTCCCTTTGCCTCATCCTTTTGCTCCGGCTGTTCGAGCATATGTGCTTTGTTTCCAGTGCCAGGGAGGCTTTGTGAGCAAGCTGACACAGAGACACAGCTACTTGCTGCTCTGTAACAAGGTGCTGCTTTGCACCACTTAGTGGTTTGTCTGAAGTTTCTCCTGTCTTCACTGAGAGCCAGGATTAAAAAACACAGAGATGAATTTTCCCATGTTCAGGCTTGGTTGTTTATTAAATTTTATCTAAAGTACAGAGAGTTCAGCAACGTTCCTAGCTACCAGTTAAAAGTGAGAAAAATGGAGGAGAATCCAGCTGCTACAAGGTCTCTTAAAGCTGAACAGTCCAATAAAGAATTAACACCTATATTATTTATGCTTTTGACCCAATAACCAAACTCCTGTGACCCTCAGTGCAGCACCAACCATCCAACCAGAAACTACTACCTAAAACCATGAAGAAGAAGGAGGAGCATCACAGGAAAGGAGGCTGCTCCACAGTGAGCAGCTGGGCCTCTAAGCTGGAGCCAGAGCTTTTGTGTGCTCACCTAAGAGACACCTGTATACAACAGGTATATACTTGAAAAACAAGGACTTTGCTGCACTGATGTGGGCACAAGATGTGCTCTAAGTATCAGTCTTGTTTCTTTGGGTTTTAAGATTTGTTGTCATACACTTTACCTGCAATGAATTGTTTTTTTAAATGTTATTGCTTTATATGACATAATTCTATTCGCTAAAACATGTTAATATTTTGTTGTCAGTTTTTCTCTTTTCATCACTAGCATATTGTTGTAAGATACATGACAGCTTTAAAAACCAACCATCTTGTCTTTTGAAGACAAGAAGAGGAGCCATTGTTTAGAGGAGGAGAAGGAAAACTAGACACCATACAGAGAGAAAGCACATTGGATCAAAATCCATGCAATGTACCTCAAATTCCTTTCATTATGTACATGGTCTAATTTTACCTTGAGCATGGCTATTTACTAAAGAGCTCTTGGTGTTCCCACAGCCTCTGCGGTGCTCTTCACATTGTTGGAATATCACACTGCACACCTTAACCTCCCTCAGCAGCATCCATGTTGTCCATGGTCCATCCCACCTGAGCTTTCCCCATCCTGCTGTCCATAATTCCAGATTTCCCTTTCTGCTCAAATGGCTGCACAAGACTTAGGTTATGGCCTCCTTTCCTCTGGAACTAGACCTGAGATGTGTACAAGGAAAAGCAAGCCTCAGGGAAAAATGCAGTTTTCTCAAACCTGTTTCCAAACTGAAAGTGGAGAGGTCTCTGCTGGAAGGATGGGAACACTCTTGCTGCAGGGCTCGTATGGCTGACACAAAAAATCCAGAGTCTGCAGCTGGGGCAACAAGAGTAGGAGCACCCCAGGCAAGAGGTGAGGGTCCTCCCCCATGCACCACCCGTGATTGCTGTCAGAGACAAGGACCAGGGCCTGGCAGGTCCTTGCAGGTGGCCAGGCTGACCAGTGTCTCGCCCAGCTCAGAAAATGCCACACAAGATGCAGGCAGACACTCCCATGTCAGCCAGGAGCACTGGGGATTGCTGCAGAACAGAAAAGCTGGGATGTGCTCTCCTGCCCCTATTTCTTGAACAAACACTCACAGACCAGTGATGACAACAGGTAACTTCTGCCACTACTGGACAAGAAGCTGAGATCCCCAGTTCTGCCTGCATTTGCTTAAGAGAAAATAAGAAATCTAGCAGAAACAAATCATGGCACAGTCAAGAAAGGAAAAGGAGGAAAACGCAAACAGCACTGAACACTTTGGTGTTCACAGTTTAAGGTGCAGCTCAACCACACCTCATGACAGAAGCTAAATAACAGAAAACCATGGAGGAGGGGAACCTCATAGATGTTTCTTGGTCCCTCACTTTGATCTTCCCAGAAGAAGAAATTATATAATTTCTCCAAGATTATTGTAAATTATCTACTGACCTTAAGAAGTCCAGGTATTCCAGGGACACACAGGACAGAAGCTGGTGTTGTTATTCACAACTACACGGAAAAAATACAGTGTGACAAATGTGCAGGGTTAATTGTCACTTTATTGCTAATGATGAAGATAATAAAATCGTATGGCTCCATTCTTCTTGCTGTGTGTCAAAACTCTCATCATTTGGAGAAGTAATAATGCTTGTCCTGAAATAATATAGACCTGCTCTTTGTGTATTTATATGCCCTTTGTGTATTTTTCTGCTTTCTGACCTCTTATCTTTTCCAAGTCCTCCACCCTCCCTTTGTAAATGTTGGTGGTCTTAATTTATCTTGTTGTGGTAGTTATGCTTAGTCACAAATGTATTTCTGTTCCATTCCCTTCAAGAAGACACTTTACAAAGCTTTAGAGTAATCAGGAAAGTCATCGTAGGCCATGAGAAGTACCTGCCTACAAAACAGCTATAAACTTCCCTTTGAAATCAAGGCATTTTCTGAGAAATACCAAGAGTTATGAAAAGCTTAATTGCATCAAATTTACTGATAAGAGCCAGATATTACATGCCTGCTCTGAAGGGAAATGGGATAAAGGACATCTCTTTTTGGCCTAAAATAAGAGCATAAACTGAGCATAATTCATCAAGCATGAGGTACTTCCTACAAAGCATCCTAAAGACCTTCTTAAAAGGTTTAAGAAACTTTCCTAGCATTACTACTTCCTCCTCTGCAAACATGTACTGCTGCCCATCAGGGTAAGCACTAGGATCTTAATAGTACAGAGCCATTCCATGAGCCCTTTATATTAAATCAGTGCTGAATATGAATTTCATCCTAACTCATACCTGTTGCCAAACTACTGAAGCTGATGTCTGTATTTATTCCCTGTGCTGCAGGAGACTGGGCCTTTATTTCCAAGCTGTGGTAAATGCAAATACCTTGGTTGACTTTGTCAACACTACATTAATCTCCTTACAGGATCTTTGCTGGCAAATTGTTCTCTGGCACTGGTTTTGTAACCCCATGTCTCTTCCTTGGGCACCTATAAAGCCTGAGGCATCTTTAGAAGATACATTTTGGGGTCTGGGCCTGGCAGCTTGGTTCTCACTGATGCATCTGACAAAAGCATGCAGCCACCAACCTTGTGACAAACAGGCTGCTGTGCAAGAGCTCTGCTTTTAAAAAGCTGAATTAAGATGCAGAGGTGTCAGTGGGACCTTGTCTTAGGTTGCAATACAGGATGTATTCTATCACCATCTGTTGAAACTAGGTGGGGCAGTGTTCCTTATTTCTGTGGGAGATATCCTCTGCTAATGGGCCATCTGTTAAAAACCAGGTGGGGCAGTGTTCTTTATCTTTTCCACAANCCATCCTTCCTCCAGGGAAATATTTCTTGTTAATGGCCACTGAGTCCCACTGCATGACTGATAAAATTCCATCATCCCATTGGGAGATGCTCCAGCCAGGGGGAGGAGCCGAGCATTTCCTACCTAGATAAAAACTGAGATTTGGGACACCAAGGAAGCCTTTTTCCAATGGATTCCAGAGGAAAATGGAATCTTTCCACATCATCACTGGRCCTTTGGAGGAWACMWGCACCCTTCTRYAGGMKCACTGCTYCAACWGAACCACATCTGTCACTCCAGGAGGATGCAGCCACCATTTAATGGGACTGCTGCCAACACCCTGACTGATGGGGTGTCAGGTTGTACTCTGACTCTGTCGGTGTTTTGGGTTTGCTCTTTGTAATACTGTATTTCTATTTTAATTTTGCTAGTAAAGAACTGTTATTCCTATTCCCCATATCTTTGCCTGAGAGCCCCTTAATTTCAAAATTATAATAATTTGGAGGGAGGGGGTTTACATTCTCCATTTGAGAGAAAGGCTCCTCCTGCCTTTCTTAGCAGACACCTGTCCTCCAAACCAGGACAGACCTGCACGGAGCTGCTTGAACTCACCTGTGACCCATAAATGCAGTAAAATTATCAGACACTTATTTTTCCTCCTGCTTCCTGCATTTTGCCACAAAGCTTGTGGTTACTCTGCAATGGAGTGATGCAGGCTGTGGGCTCTGCTAGCTGAGGATAGTGCTGGCAGCCACATGGAGACAGGGGGAATGTGAAAAGGACAAAAACCCCTCAAACCTCCGCTGTCTAGGGAGGATGAAGTGAGTGTGGATTATAAACCTGAATGCCCAATAAAGGTTAGCAGAGGTTGCTGCCTTTACATTCAACAGCACCCCAAAAAAACCATGGAAAGGCCAGAATGGTCATGAAGAGAGCAAAGCACCACATTTCTCACCTGCTATAATTGCAGAAGGGTGTGAGACCTTTACATTTTTCCACCAGAAAGTTGCTATTTAACCATCAAATAGCCAAGATCAGCTTCAGGTACAGATGAAACTCCTCATTTTCCATGGTACTTTCCATGGTACAATGCTCTGCCATGGGATGAAGGAGGTCCTTCTAGACTGATGCTTTGCAAACAGACTTATAAAAACAGAAGATATTCCCTGTGCATTATGAAAAAATTGGAGCTTACAGATTGAAGAAGAATCCCCTGAAAACTGACAGTGTTTTAAAGAAATATTTTTCAAGTGACACATTTAGGCAAAAATGTCCTGTTTTGAATAACTACAAGAATGTTCTCTCTGTGGGGAGATGTGAAGAGCAATTATGTTCCCAACTTTGCAAACATGGATTACAGAACTGAAAATGTGTTTTGCTTTAGACAGGCTCGCTTTGATTTTGTTCAAGTAATACTTGAGAAACTGCCCTCCCAAATCTGCGAAACTATGATAAAAATAATTTTAAAAGGTAGATGTGTTTCCAAGCCACACATAAAGGATGGCAATTGTTCGGTAATTCCATTTAAGCCTAAAATGTTTGATGGCTCGGTGGTCTTGTCATATTTTAATTGTATTTGCAGTAATCAGGCAGATTTTTGTTCAGCTTTGTTCAGACATTCTCATTTTTAATCCAAAATTTGCATCTACATCCAATAAAGTACAGGCTCCTTGACTGTATGCCAAAAAGCAACTCAGAGTTCCTCCAAAGACAGCCTCATGAGGAGACTTCAGGTGCAGATATCATGGAGCCTCTGGTTCTCAGTTCTCAGGACATCATCCCCTCCAGGGCCTGATAATGGTGAAGAAAGGATCAGTATTTCCTGATGTGGATTTTTCTTCCTGCACCTCTGTTTTCTCGCTGGTTCCCTGGTGCAAAATCCAATGAGTTTCACCAGCACTGTCAAGGGAGGCTTTGTAGGCACTCGTGCAGTTTAGATCCCCAACACATCCTTCTGAGAAGACTCGGGGGATGTATCATAAATTAGGCACTATGGGACAGAGTGACCTAAAATCACATGCTATTGGCAGAAAATGTGAGTCTTTGTCAAAATCAGCATCTATTGAAATAGCCATTCTGATTGATATTATAGTTTGTTTCATGCTTTCTTAAAAACACCTGAAGGGGAGGGGAAGTATAACCATAGCTACTGAAATAAATGGCTGCTGTTCCCTGGGCTGTGACAGCAGCATTCATCTTTTCTACAGCCCATGTGTGAGGGGAAGGAAGAGAATTCTCCAGCTCGTAGCTATTTTCTGTCAAAAATCTTAGTGTAATTTTTGTACAGTGAATATTTATAACTGTTGTTAGTGTCAATACAATTTTTTGCAGTTAGTGCACTTATTTACATTTTAATGGCCAAGCCAATAAAGATTTATGCACCTGTCATCTGAATTTTCCACAAAAATGGTGATTGCTTAAAAAAAAAAAAAAAAAACAGTATCTCCTGCACAATACTCCCTCTCCAAGCATCTTTTAGATGCCTTCATTGTTTTGGGAAACAGTAGGCTAACAGCTCAAAAAGTCATAAGTTAAACCCAGCAAAATCCTGCAGCAGTCTTCATGGCAAAACTTCTGCATGTTACAAAAACACTTGCTCAGGAACCATTTTTTTCTCCCTGTTTTTCAAACACTGTCTCCTGAATGGCAAAGGCTGTTTCATCACTTTGATGTATCTCAACTGCACAAACTACATTACTTTTGTAGCTTGAGGAGACTCGCTGTTTAGTGTTGACCTTGTTTTGATTTTAATGCAGTTAAAGGCATAGTTCAGATCCCTGCTTTGCGGGGCGTGCAGGCACACCGCTCAGTGCACAGTGCTCCAGCATCCACTCCCCTGCACACAAAATGGGAACTACGGAAAAAACAAAACCAACAAAACCCTGAAGGCATCCCCTGTGTGCCTGCCCACAGTCTCTGCAGCAGCTTGGGCTGCCAAGGCACATGTGTGCCCTCATTCTGGCCATGCTTCTGCAGGCAGCCAGCCCACAAGCCTTCCTTTATTCGCACCCGGAGGAGACCCACGCTACCCCACTGTGCTGCCAGCTCTGCAGGACCAGCTCCCTGTCCATCCCCAGAGCAGCAGGGTGATTTCCCTGCTGTCCATCCCTTCTGGCTGCGGTGACAAGCAGGAGGAGCAGGCTCTCTCCCAGGCAGAGCTGAGGCAGGTCTGCTCCAGATGAGGGTCTCAAAGATAGAAATGAGCTCTGATCAGTTTGGCTGGGGTTCAGTGTCCAGAGTAGTTTTAGCACAGAGTTCAGACTCGAGGCTGACCCGAAGCCAAGGCCAGGGCCAGGCTGCAGCAGCAGCTTCATGACCTGCTCGTGTGAGGCACCGTTCAGGTCACAGCTCTCAGCCTCCAGCCCTGCCCTGGAGCTGGAAGGGGCTCGGCACAGGCGGGGAGCGAGCCCCGGTCTGAAATGGTTCTGAGCAGAGCTCTGGCTCGGGCACAGCCCGGCTGTAACCACAGCACCGCCGAACCTGCGCCTACAAGGGCTACAGACCTTGGAAGCTTCCGCAGGAACACACACTTTAATCGTGACACCGAAGGGTATTTTCTCCCGTACGGGCAATGCCCTCTGCAGCTCCGACCATGCAGCGCCTCCATCCCCAAGCCCCCGGGCAGCCCAAGCAAAGCCTTGCCGAGAACAGGGATGTCTTTCAGCTCATCTGTCAGAACCTCCCCTCCCCGAGATATTCCAGTAAATGTGACCCTGCGGGTGCTGTTCGGGCCCGTGCCGTGCCCTGGGCGGGGGTCCCCGAGCAGCAGCGGCAGCAGCAGCAGCGGCAGGAGGCGCGGTGAGCCCGGCCGGGCGCTGAGCTCACCTCCCTCCGCCCCCCCGCTCCCTTCTCCCTCCCCCTTCCCTCCCTCCTCCTCCGCCTCCTCCCGCGCCCAGCCTGCAGCCGGGATCTCAGTATTATGGCATCGAGGAGAATGGAGACCAAACCTGTGATAACGTGTCTGAAAACCCTCCTCATCATCTACTCCTTCGTGTTCTGGGTGAGTGCGGCGCGGCGCGGCTCGGGCACACGGGGAGCGCTGGGCACAGCCCGGCACCCCCGGACCCTGCCCTGCCCGGGCGGGGGGCACCGCGGGCCGGCACCGCCGGGCGAGCGGGGACGGGGCAGCTCGGCCGGAATATGGATCTGCGCGCACACACACATATATGAGCTCACACACATATATAAAAAATGATGGGTTCTGCCTCCCGGCGCGGCGAGCGCATCCCCCCGAGCCCCCGCGGGGAAAGTTGCGGGGTGTCCCCCGAGCCTGTCCGTCCCCCCAGGCCGGACCGTGCCCCCTGTCTGTCCCCCGGTGCGGGGGATGCTGCGCTCCCCGGCCGCGCTGCCCGCGTTTCGTAACCGGGCTCGGGCTCCCGCAAACCATTCTCCTGACCCAGATGCATTAATTGAGTTGCCGCGATTGCCTGCCGGGCAGCCCGGCCGTGTTTTCCAGGCGAGCCCCGGGGGCTGGAGGTTTTCGCAGCGCCCCGGCCTGTTAGTCAGCAGATCCCCGGCAGGAGCCGCGTATCGCGGCAGCGATCGGCGGGTTCAGCCCTTGGAATGGCACAGGGTGACAGCACAGGGTGACAGCACANGGTGACAGCACAGGGTGACAGCGCACGGTAATGGCCCCGCGGTGTGCTCCGCACAGCAGGGACACCGCGCTCTGCCGCTTCCAGCCGGGTGCGCTCCCTCGGTTTGGTGGCTTTGTGCTGGGGAAAGTGTCTGTGAAACACTCGAGTCTTCATCTTTCTGCTTAAAGAGGCATTCTGAACAAAGAATTGCTTATTCATGGCAACAACGTTTGACATCCTTACAGTGAATGTAGGACTTCAACTGTTTCAACTTTAACTTCATAGGCTTTTTATTTTTTTTTTTTAAGCATGACCAAAACACATTTTGTTTATCCATGCTTAGGGCAGTACCTCGGTGTTTTTGGCCCGCTCGTATCTCCTCGATAATTAACATATCCCCCCCTTTTTTTAAAATAATTTTGGTGGCAGCAGATGTGTCTGATGACTGATGATAGGAAGCCGGAATCATCTGTTGGATTTTTTGTTGGCAAGTAGATCCTTCACAGTAGTCTCAAAGAGGCTAAGTTTGTATACTCATCACAGTTTCAAGATTCATCCTTTGCCGTGCTGCGTTCCTAGTGGATCTGTATAATAAACCCCTCTTCATCCTGTGATGAGTGAGCAACTGCAGGAGCTCAGGCGAATTCGTGGCATCTTTTAAAATTGTATCTTTTTTTAAGCGATCGTTGTATCTGCCGTAGCCCGAATAAACAGAGGACTTAGATCAGCATGCCCGTTGAGCTAGCACATTTCACCGACGCGAATCTCATTTTAAAAGAGAGAATTGTGCACTGAGCCAAGCAGCTGGCTGAGGGCATTCGTGCCGTAGGCTGTCACGCTGCCAGGCCAGGTTGACAGCTGGGACCTCGTAGGGTGAATAAATAACACAGCTGAGCTCTGCTTTGGGCTCCAGCAGCACGGCTGTGCTGGTGGGATGCTCTGCTGCAAATTCTTTTCCTCTGAACTGTGGGTCAGGCTCCTGTGTGTTCTCCAAGGGCATGGCCCACTCTTCCAGTTACTTCGACGGCTGCCAGAGTGTCTGTTTGTCCTCTTCCTTGAGCCTGGAAAAGGAGGAGATCAATGGATGGGCACAGAATCCTGCAGCCGTGATCAAAGGGGAAGGAACAATCACGCTTGCTGTTGCATCTGGCTTCTCAAGGCACCAGCCTAGGGACACCTAGACAGGTCTCAGTGGGAGAAGACAGCAAAGGATTTGGTAAAGGTCCAGAGCATTTGACAGCAGATCCTAAGTCCTTATCAGTTCTGTGCTAAAAGGAAGAACAAAAACTAATTCACATTTTTGTCACCTTTCTGGGCTCTGAATCAATTTAGGATAAATTGGAGCAGGATGCAGCTATTTTCATGAGGAGAGAAAAAACAAGGTGTGCTCTGGCTGTGTGTTAATTTTCTTTTTTTCAGGCAACTTTCCGAGCTCAGGGGTGCATGGGCTTCCCTCAACCCACCCCCCCCCATTATTCTCTGGGGTGATTTTTGTACTCTTAGAGGCTGCTGGTTCCAGAGTCTGTGTAACTCAACTTGAGTCCTTGTGAATTCTCAGAGCTGAAAATATGGGAAAGATCCTATTGGAGGAACTATTAAAAAAAAATTATTTCTTGGACCGATCTAAATACCAGAAGGAAACCGTGCCAGCGCCACAAATGGCTGGTTTGTAAATTTTTATTCTGACGGCTTTCCCACATTTTTTGGAGAGATTGTAAGCTGATTTCGGAAGGAGAAAGCTCTGTGTTGCTTAGCTGCAGTTTGTATGGGCTTTTTTCTAACCATGGCAATGGAGTTGCAATGCAACACCAGGGCAGAAACTCGTCCTGTGGCAGGGTGGTTTGTGGTGGCAACCCTTTGGTTACAGATGTGAAGGAGTGGGGAGAAGAAGCTTCTTTGGACCCAGTGAGCTGTTCTGAACCATCATGAAGGACATCTGTGTGTTTCACATTGTTTATAAAATAAGAAAATCTGTGTACGCAGCATGTTGTCCCAACAGGTGATTTTTTGTCAGGGTTAAACATGAATTGCATTTATGTCTGTGGGACAGATGTATATAGGTGAAGGCTTTTAGCTGAAGCAGTAAATGAGGCTGCACAGGTTTCATGGGAGCTGTAGGACTGTAATGACGAGACACAGTTCATTCAAATTTCATACTGCATAGCTTATTCCTTTCCAAATGGGTTTTGTTTAATGCAACTTGTTATTTTGATAGCTTCCTCTCCTCCCCCTCACCATACTTTCCGACTTCTTTCCGTAAATGTATCAACATGGCAAAAAAATTCCATAAACAGAGATAACAAGCTTTTTGTGTACTCATATGTATTGTTATTCATAGAACACATTAAATGCCTAAGGTTACCGCTTTTGGTCCTTAAGGGATGTTGTAATAAAAATTCAACAGCCATTTTTTTCCTAATCAGAATTCTGTACTGAATGCATCTGGCTTGGAACTAGTAGATTAAAAAAGGTGATAAAAGCTCTGCTTGGCTGTTAGCTATTTTTATTTTTTCGTTTTGAGTATCATAAATTGCTTGCATAGAAATCCGAGATACAGCCTGTCTTGTTTTTAAGAGAAGAAGAATTTTGGATTAGAATTCTAAGTGAATTTTTTATAGGAGAGAGAAACCTTGAAGTACCCCTCAGTACCTTGTATTTCTCTAGTACTTAAATAACCTTTGGTCTTAAAACATGTGTATAATTAATATTTCACTATAGCCTTCTAAATATATTTTGTTTCCAAATTAACTGCCTGCCTCAGTGTGTTTTGGGAGGGAGCTTTAAGGCTGCATGCACTTGTCCTTAAAGTTATATGGCTGAGGAAAATGGGTTTTGCCTTCCATGCCCCAAATAGGCACCGTAGCAAAGTGATTACTGATCTGGGCCCTGTGAGACACTTGGCACTCAAATGAGTGCTTTGTGTGTGCTGTCCTGCTGGAACTGGGGTTTCTTGCTGTCAGTTAATGTAATGAAAGCATGTAAGTAGAGTTTCCATTTACATAATGTTCCAAGGTGGGTCACTGATCTGAAAAGCATCTTCCAAAATTTTTGAGGACTACCTCAGGTTCTTAGAACTTGGCGTGTCTTTGGCTGTGTGACAAAATCAGAACTAAGGTGGGTACTCATAGTCAGTGGTAGTTCAGTTTTATGAGTTTTTACAGCTTTGAAAATAGACCTGTGCATTCTGGTGTGACCCCTTGAAAGTCAGCAGGTGGCAGGAGCGTGGTGGGGCAGGTAAGTGTTGCTTGGCTGTGAGGCCACACCAGGGCTGTGATTTTAAAAAAGGTTGAAATTGCATGTTTTCATATGGTTCCTCTTCTTCAGCCAGTTCCTCTGGCAATGTGGTGTCACTGGTGTGGAGGGCAGGGGGACTGGAGATGGCTCCATGAAGGGTGATGGGCTCAGTGCCCCTCTGGCATGGGAGGTGTGGAAGGTCTTGGTGAGTGCTTTGAAGTGCCTCCCCCCATTTCCATCTCCTCAGAGTTCCCCCAAAAGGTCACCTGTGGGTGCTGGGAGTGGCTCTGCTTTTGGGACAGACAGCTCCTGCTGTGGCAGGGGGCTGGAGGGAGAATTCCCCCACCATTCCAGGGGCTCACAAAAGCTGTTTTCCAGGAAATGACCAAGACAAAGAGTGAGTGTGGCAGCCTGCTCTGGAACACAGATTTATGGCTCAACTCCTGACCCATCCTCAAATGCAGCCATCTGAGCTGTGCATATAATGTGGGATTAAATTTTCTTGTCCCTTTGAGTTACTAGTGGCATTAGTCATCTCTCCTGTAAATGTCTAGCTGGATTGCTGAAATAACTGGTTTTCTCCCCAAATATTCTTTCCAGTGCTTCTCCATTGGTTCCTGCATGTTTCTGGTCTTTTTTAATACCTCTTACCATGCCTGTTTTTCTTTTCTTTTAATTATTTTAAAATATATGTTAGCAGATGGTTTTAAAGGAAATATTTTGGGAAATTTTTAGCTTTCCCATGTGGCTTAGATTGCTCAATCTCTTGGTGGTTCCATTTGATTGCAAAGTCAACCTTGCTATACTTTTAGAAGGAAATATTGTATAACACATATGTAGTTACCTGAAATACAGGTAACTAAAAACCCAAGCTCTCAGAAACGCACAGTAACCCCCCATCATTGCAGGTTTGAAGTGCTCCATTGTTCAGGCACAAACCTCATGCAGTTGCCTCCTTAAGTCAGTTGTTTCCTGTTCTGTTCTCATAATGATATACATGAAAGATTAAAGATAATGGTGTTTTATGGTAAGCATAGCCTAAGGTGAATTCTGTTGGCTAAATAAATAACTGGATTGGAAAAAAAAAAAAAAAAAGATGGTGTTTGAAACCATAACTCCAGAGTCAGCTTTCTAAGTTTCTAAGTGTACCCAACTTGGCTTAGGTTAGTGGGGGTTTGACTAGGAGTTTCACATTGTGAAAATTGTGTGGTTTTGGTACAAATTTGCATTTTTACACCTCATTTAATGGAATAATTGACTTTGCCCTTGGCTAAATGCTCCTTGTTTTCTGTCTGTGGAGCTGTGCTTGCATCTCGGCAAGTGCGACCCCTCGACCTTGGAGTTTGTACAGGACAGTTCTGGAGTTTGAGGATGGTGACATTTCCACATTAATGGGTCAGTCTGCCCTGGTGAAGGGGGATAGGGAGTGGATTGGAAGTTGTTCCAGTTCTGTTTGGGAAGGCAGGGGATGCATTCATAACCAAGCAGTGGCAGGAGCCCTTGTTTGTCCCAGGGAAGGGGTGAGCCTGTGGGGAGTGCCGCTGTATGTGTAGTAAACATTTGGTTGTTCAGCATTTCCTCCTGCTCTGAGCAACCTGTTGTGTGGCCTAAGCAGGGTAAATATAAATTCTAGGGAAAGGTGCTGGGGAATCTTGTTAGCACTTTTCCATGAAAACAGCAGTAGAGTCCTTGGATGCTGGTTCATTCCAGCCTTGCTTGTCAAGGAAACGGAGGCAATTATTGTAGGTAAACCGAGGGAATTTAAAATGGATCCAATAATCTGATTTTATCTCTGATTCTGTGACTATTTATCAATTCCCCGTGCTGTCAGGGAGGGAAATTAGGTTACCTGGTACCGTTAGTTGTCTCCATCTCTGGATTTTTATCATCATTTCTCCTGTTGTTGTGACTGTCCTACAAATTTACGTGCCAGTGAGTTAATAGATGAATATCTAGAAAGGCTCTTTGTGCATGTAAGCTTGCAGAAACCTCTCCTTCAATCTTTCACATGCTGTTTAAGCCCAGTGATGCTTGTTATGGAGAAGCTGGCTTTGCTGTAGTGCTGAGCCCGTTCTGCAGCCACCAAATTTGCACTTTGCAGCTCTGTTGATCCCAGTGCCTTGCAAACCTTGGCAACTAAATCTTTAGAATGAAATGCAGGACTCCAGAAGTGGGGAGCAGATGAGAGATATTGTATTTTTATTTGCACAATGTTAGTTCTTCAGGCTCATTTCTATTAATTAGCATTTAATAATCTCTCAGAGAAGAGCCAGCTTCTTTCTATCTTAGCTCTCTTTCACAGTGGTGGGTAGATGGTTGAGATGTTCTGTCTCTATTACAGTTCTGGGTTAGGAGAGGGAAGCATTTGAATTTCCCTTCCACTGAAGCATGGCACACTTGTGTCTTCCTGGATTATCATTACTTCATAGCTGAACTGGTTCTTTGAGCTCTGGGAGGAGGACACAGGGTTTTTTGGAGCTGTAATAAAAGAGTGGAAGCTAATGTTGTTAATACTAATCTTGCTGTAATTTCCACGTAGTGTTTTGCAAGATGTTTTCCAGATGTGCTTTTTTCATCTCTGTGTTTCTGGGGACCATATTAAAATCTTTAAAAGAAACAAACAGCCCCCCTTCCCTCTCTGTTTCTTGCTTTTCCCATCCTCCTGAATTGCTGTGCTGAGTTTAGTTGGTGCCTGTCACTGGCAAAAGCATCAGCCTCTCCCAAAAGCCAGGCAGGATTCACCACATTCACAGCAGCCAGGACTGAGCAGAAGGTTGAAATTTTGTCTTGCCATCATTTATTATTGGGAGATATTTGCTGAAAGCTTTGAGGAAAGGTTGGGTTTGATTTGGGCTGAATGTGGATTTGGATGGATCAAATGGAAATTTTTTTTTTGTTTTGTCTTATATTCACAAAGGGTCTTTTTTAAGAGTTTAATTGCTAGGAGAATGTGATGGGGTGAAAATGACGTGATGGACTTAATCTGCAGAAGCCTCTGGATTGTGGGAGCAGACCTAAGGAAAAGGTTGGCATGCTTAAAAGGTGCTGCAGAGAAATCAGAAGAGAGTGAAATCCTGTAAATCTCACAGGAAGAGGAGCACTTACTTTTCCCTAAAACTGCGAAGAGAAAGAAACCCCTGGTATCTGACCCACATAACCACTCAGTGCCTTAATGCCTCTGAGCAGAAATATCAGCTCAGACCTGCTGCTGCCACAGGAGTGGAGCTACCAGTGAAGCTGTCAAATTCCTCAGGGTCTTGCTCCTGCCCTTATTACAGGCACTGCTTCAGAGAATGCAGTGCACAGGAACAGCAAATTGCACTGAATGCCACCAGCAAAGCATGTCTGCAACTCAGCACACGAGAAACTCTTACTGCAAGGACCTGAGCACATCTCCTGCAACTGCAGATTCAGCTGGGCCAGGCCGAATTAGTCATTTGATAAGTTTTAAAAACGTCGTTTGGATGGAGTTTCTCAGGGGTTAGCCCCCGTCTGGAAGCAGCTTTGAAGTGTTTGGAGAATTGCTTTTAGCATTTTTTGGCAAAAGAATATAAACAATTGCTCATTTTGTACGTTTCTGAAAGTAAATGGGATCTATATCAAAACCTGACATTTTTTGATGGAGGTAGTCTTCTCAGTGATAAAAACGTAGTGATTTGGGAAATCCTAAAAAAAAAAAAAAAAATGAAGTTTTCAAAGAAATGAGAATTTCCTGAATATGCCAGGTAGCACTGAAATTTTTTTTCTGTATGTGGACTTGAAACTGAGGGCAGTTTATGGCAGCACAGGTTGTGTCATGGCATGTGTTGCATCAGTCCTGTTGGGCAGTACCAGGGCTTCCAGGCTATGTCTGGGACTTGGAGCCAGGAGCCAGCCCCAGGTGAGAGTCTGTGGCAGAGATGGGGACACTGCACTGGGATTTTTGTACATCCTTGAACATAATACAAAGATGCAGGGCAGTGTGCAGCTTGCTTGACTGTCCAGATACTCTGCTGTGACCTCAACCAAAGAAAAGGTGGAGGATGTTGTAAACAGATTATGGAAACACATCCGAGTCAATTCCAGAAGCTGTGTGAGATGGAGGATTGCTGCACATTCCCTACAATGGAGAACCCTTTATTTTTGTTGTGTTCTCTAATAGTCTCCTGCCCAAAGCATTTTTATTACAACTTGGTGCGGCCACCACTGAATCAGACGAAGACAATGAACACACCAGAAATGTGTCACACAAGTTGTGCCTTTCATTCTTGGAAAAACAGGTTAAGATAGAAGACACTTTCCAGGTATGCATTAACAGAAGATCAGGTAGAAACTCAATCCTCCTGTTTCACTTCAATAGTACTTAACATCTAACTGGCTCTAATTAGGCTTGGAATGGCAACATAATTAAGTGCATGTCTGTTTCCCTTTGAAAACAAAGAAAGGAAACAAATACAGGGGGGTTACCCTCAGTGCCTTGATGCTGTCCCTGATGGCTGCATCTCATGGCTGGGTTCATTTTCACTGGTGCAGCTGCGCTGTGCTGGATGTAGCATTTATTGCTCTGTGCTGTGCACTGATTGCAGGCAGAGCATGATTCAATTTACCTGCAAAATAATGTCTTAGAGGAAACCAGCAGCTGATATTATTGCATGTTTTTGAGATTTTGTTTTTTCAAATTTCCTCTGTTTTCAGATCACTGATGCTGTGCTAGAGCTCTATTTTTTTTGTGTAGCTGAATCTTTGAGTCAGTTAAAGCTGATCCACTGTGCAGTTGCTTGTAAATGTTGAGTGTTACCTGGAACTGAGTTCCTCTTTCCAGTATACTTCAGAAAAACTGCTAAGTTAAATTGTGTGGCTCAGATAATCTAGAGGCTTAAACTGATCTCTCTTGTCCCAGAATAACCTGTAGGCCATCTGTGCATCACCTGCAGTCTTCAGGGTCTTGCTTTTATTCTATGCAAGTGTGATCTAAAACCTCCTGAAGAAAGAACCAGGACCTCAAGATGTTGGAGGGCTGACTTTAAGGAATGTTTCCCTGTTATTTCCTGGAACATACCAGCCAACCCTCACTATATTCCTTGCTTCTTGTTCTCATAAAACAGGAGCTGATGCAAAGGGATTGAATCAGGATTTTCCAACAGAAGGCCACACCATTTAAAAAGAAAAAAAAAAATGTACTTCACAGAGACAACCTTACAGGTTTATTTCTGTCATGGCAGGTAGGACTGGGACACATAAGAGCCTTTCCAGGAGGCAGCATGACCTTGCTGCATTTTCTGAATATGTGCAGGATGTCTGTGCAGCTTTCAGAGCACTCGTGCAAAGCTCTCAGTGGCAGGATGGGGCAGCTGCTGGTTTTGCCCATGGCCTTGTAGGTAAATAATTCCTTATGGGAAAAAAGCCACTCGTTTTTAAACCTTTCCCTATTGATCTCCAACCTCCAAGTGATGCTTTCTCTGGGTATCATCCCAGCTTGGAAAGCACAGCTCAGTGCCCTGCTCAGCACTGACTTCACCCACCCTCAGCTATGTTTATTGGCATTCTCACCACAGAAACGTGCACTGCCAAGGGCCACTGGTCCTTGTCCCATCCAAGGTGGTCCCTGCCACAGCAGGGGACAGCCAGCAGCCTCCTGGCCAGCAGGACAGCACTGCCAGGCAGGTGTGGGGTGGGGTCTCCCTCTGTGCTCACCAGCCAGTGAAATTACAAACTGCAGGAGATGTGCTGGACCAGCCAGGGTGGTAATAAACAGCATTTCATCCAGCACTTGTGTAATTTTCAACCGAAACCAGCAACAAAAATAAAACCTCCCACTCCCAGACTTTTGTGTTTTGTAAGCAGCAGCTAGTTGCTTTGTGACAAGATGGTTGTACTCAAAATAGGTATGTCTGTGGTAGACAGAATTTTCATCTCATGGAATTGATCAGAATGATATGGAAAAGTTGCCTCAGGTTCTGTGAGCTGGCATGATATGTGTGTAATACTCCTTAACACAAAATAAACCTGGTTCCTGTTGTACAGAAAGCTGAGCATGCTGCACCATAGCTGTTTTTTAACAGAAGTATCAGATTTAATGTGCTCTCTTCCCTCCTGCTCACTGACCTCAGATTACTGGAGGTCCAGACAGGATTCATCCCTATGCCAGGAAGAATATCCAGTATTAAAGCAAGGAGCTTGCTTGTTTCCTAGAGCAGTGCAATCCCCAAATGATAAAGAATATAACTGAACCACAACCACTTAGTTGATTTCTTCTCTCAATTTCACTTAATTTCCGGTGTCATACCAAAAATTAATTCCTATTTTTTCCAGCATTATTGAATATTAAAAATATTTGAGATTGCAGACCTCTAAATCTGAAGGATATAGAGAAGAATTTCATGCTAAGTCTTAGCTCT
Organism: Turdus rufiventris; assembly: GCA_013186435.1. Classification (NCBI taxonomy): domain Eukaryota; kingdom Metazoa; phylum Chordata; class Aves; order Passeriformes; family Turdidae; genus Turdus; species Turdus rufiventris. The sequence goes on along the minus strand of PYHW01010003.1, from coordinate 3,971,645 downwards.
TAGGCAATCAATCAAGTTGTTAATAATATAAGAGCCACCTCATCAGTGAGGAGCAGACAATTACCCAGTTTTTCTTCTAGTACCATTAACCAGTTTATCAGTTGTGCCCCAAGCCCAAGTCTATATTGCATTAAAATTCCCATTTTGAAGACACGTTTGCTCTACATCATATGATGTGCAATACTGGTAAGTAAAAGAATATGAAATAAAAAGACATTTCAAGAAAAATCACATCAGCTCTGGTTGATGGGCACATGTGGGTGGACTCATCTTGGTCCATATGAAAGGTGTAAAATTTCTTTCAATATCATCTCGCTCTCCTTAAATTCAGTGGGAAACAAACATGACCAAACTGTCTTATGCGGTCAGGCAATGGTTTTTGAAACTCATCTGTGCTTAATATTCATGTTGAGTGGAACAGACAGTTACTCTGGCTTGGATTCCACAGAATTCCCTTGGACATGTGGTTGGGAGGGTTTATCACTCATTTGTGTGCTGGATATCTCAACAGGATAAACTTTCCTCCCTCTGTCAAGTTAAATTCTGCCTCTGGTCTCTAGACTTGCTTTGGTTACCCCGTGATTTTGCAGCATTTTTTACATCATTTTACAAGAAGATACGTGATCCTCTGGTGTGGTGGTCCCACTGAAGCTTAGATGGACCCTAAAAGAGGTAAAATTGTGTTTAAAATTTTGCAGCTTGTATGAAAACAAAGCCTAAACTAAAAGAATACAAGAGCAAAAGCCTTATCTCTGTGTTGATGAGATGGTGCAGTGTGAAGACCCCACGAGTCAGCTGGTGGAAGAATAAATGCTGGCTATTATGGCTGGCATCAGAGGGCATGGCAGAGTGCATGTTTGGATTAAATTCAGAAAAAAACAGACCCTGGATGCACCCTGTATGTTGATAAAATGGGATTTTTTACAACATTGATAGCTGTATGTTATATTTTCTCTGCTCTTAAGAAGCATTGTGTAATTACTTATGGCAACACTAAAGCTTTGGATTTATTTACCAGTGGTAGTCCTTAAAAAATAATAAATTGGTATGTCCAGTTGATAAGACAGAGGCACTGATGCAAGTCAGGCAATATGTCTAAGATGTGGCACAGCTGTGAGTTAGTTATTTTAAGTCCCTAACTGTAATAATTATTATGTTGTAGCATTCACTTTGACATCTTACTTCAATTGCAGGAATAGCAAGCTGAAATAAAAATTAGGGTTACCTGAGGTTGCTTGTAGAGTATGGGAATGCTTGTGAGAAGTTTAATGAATACTGCTTGTGAAGACAATTAAGATGGAGCAGCTGGCTGTATCTGAGCTATGAAGTTGATACACCACGATGCTTCTTTATTCTGAAGCTGCACAGAAAATGCTCTGAAAAAACCTTTCAGGCTGCCCAATATCCTGGGAGAGGGAGTGGAGCTGCTGGGGCATGAGAGCAAGCCCCAAGGTGAGTGGGCTTCCACAGCTGGGAATGATCCACACAACTTTCCTGGCTTCACAATTAGGCAAGCCCTTCTGTGGGGGGGAAAAAATCAAAAAAATCCTGTCATACATGGAATAAGTGGGATAGTTTTCTGTAGATGGATATCCACCTTTATTCTGGAAGATGATTTGACTGGGGCACAGGCATGCTGGCACACTTCCCCATGGAGAGGAGACTTGGTGTACCTGCTTAGGAATGTCCTGAGCCTCTTTGTGCTGAGTGCCAGCGATCTGTTATCTCCGTGGTATGTTCCAAGTGTGGCAAGCAGGATCAGGTTTAGGTGGTGACCTCCAGAATAAGGTGGTTGGCTTACTCTTACCCTGCTGCAGACATGAAGAGACACAGGAAGGTTTTGCTAATGTGGAGTTCTGGTTAAAGACCAGTATGCAGAATTTTGTCATTTGTGGATTCTGCCAGGTTTTGTGAGTGGGATTGTCAAGTGCTTCTAGGAACTGGACTGACTTCTTAACTCCAGAAGGGTTTCTCTCTAGTTCGCTCATGCAGTGAATATTATGACAGCTGCAAAGAGTTATTGGCAGTTTTGTTTGATAAATTGAAATCAGGCAGCTAAAAAGAGCGCTCTGTGTAGGGATGCAGCTCTCAGGACTGTTTTAGCACAGGAAGAGAGCACTAACACCTGCTGGGGCAGAGGCTGTGCTGGGAAGGACAGGGGGGGCTGCCCAAGCTGTCATTTATGGCTAGAACATGTCATAAGGAAAAGGGTATCAGGTAACTTACTGCTTGGAGGAATCTTTTAATTTGGGGATTTCTTCGAGTAGAAGGGAGATTGTTCATGCTGAGAGCCTATTTTGTAGCTTGTGCTTTCTCCCACATCTCAGTGAGACCCTTCTGGAAGAAATAAATGCTGGCTGCTCTTGGTTTTGTGTCAGAGTTAAATTAAGGCTTTCCACTAGCCTGGATTAAGGTGTATTTTGGTGTTTGGTGGGTGTGGGCGGTGACAGCTCATGGAAAGATGTGATCATTCACCCTAGTGTGCATCTTGGATCTGAGTGGGTGAATGACAGGCTGGCTTCTTCTGATGGCCTTGCAGTTCTGAAATCCCTTGTAATGGCTATTGCCCAGCTGGTCAGGCTGAGAGCAGAGCAGAATGGCTTAGAGCAGTCACTGTTTTGTTCTTAGCCTCTCCTATGGCTTGGTGAACAAGAGGGCAAAGGGCTCAGCAGGGACTCAGCAGAAGGTAATTAATTTCTCTGGCATTCCTGGACCATGCTGCTTTTAGGCAGAGAGAATTTTCAGGTTAGCCACAGCATGATTTCTGTTTCCTACTTCTCCTTCCCCCTGAGTGGGTATCATGTAGGGACAGAGATTGCTCTGTGGCGTAGTTCATGCTTTGTTTTCTTTTATCACCTTATGTGGTGCAGTTTAAATTACACTTTTCAAATGCTAAATTGCTTAGGAAAGACTTCTTAATGCCATTTTTCCTGGCAGTTTATTTCATACTTTTCATGCAAGTCGTACCAATCAAATGTCTAGTGGGGCTGCCTGCTAAGCAGTAACAGATGGCCCGTGCTAGTGAGGACAGGAAGGATCACAGGGGTAGGAGCCAGTGTTATCTACATATGTGTTTTGGATTGCATCATGAATGCTTCCCAGGAGGAAGCACAGCTGGCACTGGAATTGCAGAGACCTGAATTTTGACACTCT
>PYHW01010003.1:3925330-3968414 GCA_013186435.1 Turdus rufiventris | reverse complement strand
CCAGGTCCATGATATAATCTTGTTTCCATGTCTGTTCTACCACAGGATGGCCTGAAAATGGAGTAACTAGTGCAAAACTGAAGGAAGAAAACCGGAATTAATCATAGATGGTTTAACCAGTATTTTCCCCTCTAGCTTGCTCTGGCACTTGGGTACCATGATAGGCAAAAGGCCAGAGAGGAGAGGAGATGTGTCAGAAAGTGGCTGCCTTGCAGAAATCGTGTTCTGGGGAAGTTTCTTCCTCCTGCTGGGCTGGCAGCATCCCCTATGCTTCAACCTGGTTTTCATCTGTAGCAGTGGGCACATCTCCAAGGGGGCAGGGAAAAAGCATGGATGAAGAAAGCTGTGATCTTAAACACAGCCTGTGGAGGCCAAACTTTGATTCTAAGTGACCAGGGCTTAGCCACAGCCGCCTTGGCTTTGTGTACTGTATTATATTGGATGTTTGTCCAGGTGCCAACAGTAAAAGGCCAAGAGATCCTAGACATGGCCATGTGATTACGATTTGGCACATGAGGCCTTTCAGAACACTCTTAGAATCTGTATTGGTACCTGTCTTCTCTTGACACTAAAACACAACATGAATAAAAATGTGAGAAACTTCTTACTGAAAAATTCATTATCATACAATCATGGGAAATTCATTATTTTGTGGGGTTTTTGTTTCGGTTTTTTGTTTGTTTCTTTGTTTTGGCTTGCTTTTTTTTTTCCTTTTTGTTGTTGTTTCTGTCCTAGAAGCCTTCAGTTTAGAAGATAACATTTCATTTGGTTCTGACATGTAAATAATTTTCCTTCCCCTGCATAGACGGAGGCTAAGCAGTCCTTGCTTTGTTTAGGGCAGCTAGAGCTTGTGTCAGTCCTGGGATCTTGCAGTCGTGGAATCACGGAATGGTTTGGATTGGAAGGAACCTGAAAGATCCTCTGGTTCCAGTCCCCCACAAGGAGAAGGATGTCACCCGCTAGACCAGGTTGCTCAAAACTTCACCCAGCCTAGCCTTGAACTCTTCCAGGACTGGGGCAGCCACAGTTTCTCTGGGCAAATTCTTCCAGTGCCTCACCACCCTATGACTTCTGTTCTCACCAGCAGGACAATAACCTGTAGTAGGTAAAACACATTGCAGCTGCTCAGAGAATGATGTGGAAGATCTTAGGAAGATAACCTAAAGCAATTCTGTCAGCATATGCCCTTATCCTTGGGCAGCTGGGCAAGGGGAAGATCTTGCTGTCAGCCTGGCCTGGAAGGATTTGTCTCACAGATCTCTTTGTCTCTTGCCTTATGAATTTTGCACTTCCCTAGTGCTACATCACTGTGTTGACCACGGTTCCTGCTGTCTTGATGTGTGTCTTTTGAGCATAAGCAGAAAATGTTGGTAATGTGTCAGGAAAAAATCCCCTCAGAGAGAGGAGGAAATCAAGCAAGGTGGTGAAAATTCCTCCTCTTCCCCTGGCCCATGTACACAAACTTGCTTGGGTCTAGGATAAAGCCAGATCCTGCATTCACTCAAAAGCTTTTTCACCAACAGCCTTGTGTGTGGAGACAGGACTAGAAACACATTGCTGGTCATTCAAGGGATGGGAAGATAATTTTATCCCCACTTTGTCCAGGGGACATGGAATACAGAACAAATAAATACATTTAGCCTTGATGGAGGTGGCAGCTGGGTATTCCCTGGTTCTCCTGTTCCCTGTTAGCTCTGGGGTGGAATCCCATGGAGAACAGAGGAGGGAGCACCTGCTTTTGTACATAAGCTGCTGAAGGGATCAAAGTATTTAATGAAAACTCTCCCTTGCACTTCCCTCCCTTAAGCTCTGTTCTTGAGAAATAGCTCATTAATTTGTTAGTGGCTTGATGAGAAAGGAGGGGGTGGAAAGCCACTAAAAATGGCTTTGGTCCAGGTCAGGTCTCTCTATAGAGGAGGAACCTGCTCTTTCCCCCCTGTTTCCAGGGGGTAGATCAGGAGCTGGATGGTGAGGAAGTTATTTCCCCATAGACTAGTTTGGCTACTGCTCATACAGAGGCTGCTGTATATAAAATTTCTTCTTGATGGACATGACAAGTTACCTAATAAATGATGTAAGGGCTGTAGAACTTCCACAGATTCTAAAGTTGACTGCCACCTTCCTCCCAAAACTTCACACCAGACTTTAAATGGGGAACCTTTCTCTCCTTTTCAAAGATCTGTGTGTATATCACAAGTCAACAGGCAAAAAGATCTTTATCATAATACTTTGACCTCATAAATCAGTCTTGCAGACAGATAGAAATTGGCAGGTTCCTTTTGCATGGGATTGGCAGGCACTGCTAGAGGAAAAGGGAGTTCATTACCTTCTTAGGAAGGAGATATCCTTGCCATCACACTATCCTTTGCTGGCCTTGTCTCTGACTCACTGTTACAATGAGCCATGAATTTTTTACCTGATAAGAAACTGGTAAGAAAACAGAAAGACTTTAAAATGTAAGTGTTTGTACTTGGTTCTTGTTGTAGGAAGATGTGGATTTTCTCATTACGTATTTCAGATTGGTCAGAGAAAGTGAGGAGGCCTGTAAAGACAGAAGATTTTACTGTGCTTTCTGTTACAGCAAACAGTATGTGAAAGATGATTCATATAGAAAAGTTGGAAGAATTTAGGTAACTCAACCTGATGATGTTGGTATTTGAATAAAGAAAAACTCCAGCATTGTTTGTTTTGAAACTCTCTTTACGAAGGGACATAGTTGCTCACAAGTATCACACTACTGAAGTTTTATGTGCCTTTGCTTCTGACTGACCTGCCAGTGTTTCTACAGCACACCTAGGTTGCACTTTTGAGGCACCCAGCTTTAGGAGGAGAAGAACAAATGGTGAACAGTTTGTCTTGAAACACTTAATGATAAAATGTATTTCTGTATATATCTAACTCAAATACTAACAACAGGAGTAATATTTAACATCCTGGATGTAATCCCAAAGTTCAGAGTTCACTCTGCTTCTGATGCTTCTAGCAGAAACAGTTATCCCATTTTTAATAATTCTCTTTGGCTAACCAGCAGGTTCCCTCTGATTTTATGACCTGCTCCACAGGGAATGCCTCATCCTAAACACCGTGTGCTCTTGCACTTCCCCTTTTGCTTTATTTAAAAAACTGATTAAATCATCTCTCTCTTATTGTTATTCCTCCTCTCCACCCCCTAGTTTAAAGGTTTACCACATGTTTTTGGGTTAGTTTAGAAGAACTTGCCTTCCCCTTTGAGGTCTCCCTCTATCTGAAATTCTGCCTAGCTCGTCAGAAGTCCAGATGCTGGGACTTTCAGGCTGTGGTACAGTCTGGGGATCCAAGCCCTCCCTTGCAGGCTATTTTCCCTTTGCTTTTGTCCTTGTTCAGCGTTCTGGGAGGGCTCTGTCTCTTGGGAATTGCTAAAACAAGAGAGGGGGCAGCTGCACTGCAGTGGCAGGGGATTCTGCTTTGGGACATGGAGGGTTTATAGCAGTGCAGAGTAGCACAGCCACACTAAATCCATCCTGTGCCAGCTGTATTTGGCATTTTTAATGCTCTCCCAGTGAGGCTGCAGTTTTTTACTGTGTGTGCTCTGTGGCTGACTGCTCTGCTCTCATCAGTACCTGTGCCCTGAGCAACACTGCACGACCTGCACACCCTGAGCACCCTCCTGCTCTGCCCTTCAGCTGTGTTGGTTTGATGCTTTTCCTTCATTCAGCAGTGTGCAGGGAAAAGAGGCGGGGGGGAAAGAAGAAAGGCATGCATTGCATTTAAAAAGGGAGGGGAAGGAGTGAGGAGAAGTGAAAAAATGGAAAATAAAAGTGCGAAGTGAGGTGCAAGAGCATACACCTTGGTGCAGTGTGTGCTGATGCAGGGGGGGATGGCATCAGATGAGGCACCAGCACACACAGAGATGTCAAACTGGGCTTCACTCCTGACACGTCTGTGTGTGCTGGTGCCTCTCCTGACATCTCATTCACAGCTAACCCCCAGACAGCCCAGTCTCCCTGAGCACAAACTCTCACTGGCTGTGTGATTATTGGCAGCAGCACCAGGTATTCCCCAGAGGTGCTGGTGTGGGCAGGCTGCCTGTGGTGTAGCTCACACCCTGCTGTTTGTTTGTGGCATCCAAGCATCTCGCCCCATGCCTGGGCAAGGCAAAGCTCATTTTGAAAACAAACAAGTCGAGGCCAGGGCTGCCTGGTGTGCTCCTGTGTTATCCTCCAGCAGGCAGGGAATGCTGTGGTGTTTCTGGTGGCTCTGGTGGGGCAGAACCCTTTGCTTGTCCCCAGTGCAGGGTGGGAGCAAGGCTACATCAGGGATCCCTGCCCTTCAGCCCCTAATGCCATTTTCAGAGTTTCTCTAAGGCCATAATAATAGGTAGGAATTCCTCCTGTCTCTCCTTAGGGCTTTTCTTCCTTCAGGCAGCTTCACCTGCCAGGAGTGAGTGTGAGTGCTGGTGCTGATGGCTGCCTGTTTCTAGATGTGTGAAATGTGGACACCAACAAGTGACTGAATTTGGTTGTGCAGGCAAAGATGCCAAAGCAGAAAGGGTGATCTAACAGAAAGAGAGAAGGGGAATGTATGCAGAAAGAAGGCAGAAGATAATGGAGTAGGGCAAAGGGAAACAGGTAATTGTGGCAACCAACCAGCAATTGTTGGCCAGTAAAATAAATGGCTAGGCAGACTAAATCAGGAAGTGAAAGAGGAGATAAGGCTGGCAGGGCATTCTGTTTTATGGCCCTGTTCACCTTGCTTCTGGGACAGTTCACTTCTGTATCCCTGGGTTTGGTGCTGCTCTGTGGGGCCATTCATGGCCCTCTCTGCTCCCCCTTTGGCTCCCTGTGCCTCAGGGTGAGGAGCTGCTGCCCCACTGACCCCACTCTGGTGGAGGGAGGAGAAGGGGAAATAGTGTGGGAGCAGGATAGTTTGTGAGATTGGTACATCTCAGGGGTCGTGTTGGGAGAGAAAACCCTTTGAAATGGGTAGGGGAAGACATCCCTGTGCTTCTTTTCAACTTGTCCTTGTGGCATAAAACCCCTTTTTCTGTGGGTTTGTCTCCGCAGCAGAACCAGAGGGGCTGGGAGGGGAGGCAGCCTGGCACTGAGAGAAGAAGGGAAATTCCCAGTTGTGTGGATGCACAACTCCAATCAGTCCCTTTCCCAAAGAGCTTCCTAATGCTGTCCCACTTGGTGGCATCAAGATTCGCATAGTTTTCACCAGCAAATCAATGGTGCCAATGGTATTGGCTATGAACATTGTCACTACAAGGCTTCCTGTGCCTCGAATCCAGCCCCACACCTTTGGATATGCCTTTGTGGCTGTATTTTAAAGCTTTTTGTGCAGAAAAAGAGGAGTTCATATCAAGGATACTTAGAAGCATCTCTGGCTGGAAGAACTTAAGTCTCCTTCTGAGGGACTCGTCACAAAGCCAGCTACAGCAACATCCTTGTCCATCAGTCACGTTGCTGTTGATGAGTGTGAACATCGAACCCCCAACGAGCCAAGCTCTTCACTGGCTGCACCCCGTGTGTCTGTTCCATGTGCTGAAGGTGTTTGTGCAGTGGGGCTGGGGGCTGCAGTGCAATCCTAAAGCCAAGGGGTTCCACATGGCCAGCCAGCTGTGCAGGAGAGCAAGCTTCAAGGGTCTCACTTTCCATTCCTATCAAAATTCCATTTTCTCCCACCTCCTTTTCTTCTACTGAATTAAAAAGGCAGTATCACTAATAATCCTAATTTTAAATATACGTTTCAGAAATTCTTGGGCTGCCTGTGTGGGACAGAGCATCTCTTTTGTTTACAGGTGCAAATCATTAGATCTTTGCCAGACCATGCCCGTTGTGGAGTAGCTTAAAGAGACTTTTCTGGTGACATTAAGGGACAGAATTTGTTGAGACACCCAACAATAGTGAAGTTGAGCTTATGGTGAGCAAGTCTGTGCTGAGAGGACTGCTTCAGAGCATTTGTACTGATGAACTTTCTTTGTGCTCTGCTTGTTTGTCTGCTTTGTTCTCTTAAATGATGGTGCATTACTGGATAATTTCCTCTGCTGGTGAGCTGCCCCCATCAAGTTGAAAGTTGTCTATTTTTAAAATGCCAGCTGCCTCTTGGATAAAAAAGCCAGTGCTGATGTACCGTTGCTCGCAATGCATTATTCAAAGTCCTTTTTAGACTCTCTCAAATAAAGAGCTTCATTAATATTTCAGCGGTCGCTGTGATTCTCTCCAAGGGGGCTCCATTCCTTTCTCTCACTTGACACCCCTGTATTTCTCTGTGTAGTGAAGATGATTGGATTTCGAGTTACCTTTGGTAGAGCAAACTCATCGTTTTCTGTGAGAAGTGGATTTTAAAAGAAAATTTGACCTTGAGATTGGTGCTAAGCAGATACCTGGCATAGCCAGAATCTTCTCAGAGCCCTCAGGAATGGGGTTGGTTTGGGAGTGGAGGGGCTATTTTGTGCACCAAACCAACTTTGTGCACCATCATTCTGATAATTGTAGCTGGCTTTGCTAGCTTAGAGAGGAGGTAGGGAGGGGGATTTGAGAAGGAGAATCACAAAAGGTTGGATGTCTAGGCAATGATTTACTTAATCAGGTTTTCTTACTTAAATATTAACTGCATTTCCCCTGATTTCATAACCACACTAAGGGTTATTTTCCTTTTTCTCGCTGTAAGGTTCAGAACCTGTGATAAAGCTGGGCTTTTGAGCAGGAGCAGAGATTTCCTCACTGGAAGTAGTGATGCAAAATCGGTAGCAGGCAAGTCTGAAAAGAGTGGGTTTAGCTCTAAAGAAGAAAGGCTGAGACAAAAAGTACCAACTATTCCAAGCTCACTGCAATATGATCAGGTTTCTTAACTTACAGGGTTCTTACTTCTTTCCTCGTGATGCCAGAAATAAAGATTCCTTTGGCTTGATTGTGCATGACGGGTTCTGATGCTGGGAGATGGGGATCTAGTGACACAAAGCTGTGGAAATTTTAAGAGGTAGTTTCTCAATACATCAAGCAATTAAGTGTCTGAAGGAAAGACAGGCGTTCAGAGCTGCTGCTCACCCGTGCAGCAAGAGCAGGAGAGAAAATAGGTGCTAAAAACCAGCACTGCATCCCCTGAGTGCACAGGAGCTGTGGGCTGGGATCTCCCCTGAGAGTGGAGGCACTGGAGGAAGGGATAATGAAGAGTTGATTAAACAGGGTGGGGACCATCAGTTGAAATACAGCAACCACAAGCATAGAGGGGATTCACACTGTGGATACCTGGATGCTGTGTTGGCTGCCTGCTGCATGCCTGGTTTGCATGTCAGGGGCTCTTGCACTGTCAGCCCTCTTATCAGGACACTGTGCAAGGGGAATCCTGTGGCTTTGCTTGCAAAATACAAAAAATGCTGCAAGCTGCAGTTGCTGAGCATCCAGAAACTTAAATTCTGCTTTGCTGTTGAAGAAAATGACTGTGACCAGGCTGGTTAAGAATAGCTTAGTGTTTCTGCCCCGAGTCAGCAGTAAAGTGATATTCTGGACAAGAAATAAGTCTTCGGTTTGGGGGGTTTTGTGTTTGGGGGGTTTTGTGTTTGGGGTTTTTCTGTGCTTTGAAATAGGGTCTGTGTTCAGCTACCTTATTCAGCATGAAATTAAATTTAGTTTCATGAGGTGAAAAACAGTGTCTAAATTCACAATTCTGCTTTCCCAAAATGTGCAGAAGGGTCGCTTGTTCCTTTAGGATGCAAATAACAGCTGATATTCCCAGAAAGTAAAGATCCCCTCTCCCCAGATACACTTCACTGGAATCATTCGTGGCTTTTCCAGTGTAATTTTTTTTGCAGCAGTTTTACAGCACTTTAAGCTAACAAGCTAAAAATGGAGATGTATCTTTTTCTCTACAAGGCCATTTAAGGGTCAACTGTCCATTTAAGAAAAGCTATTTAAATTATTTTTACTTTTAACTTAGTAACTAATCACCTGTGTCTTGCAATGCTGATTTTTTTATTCAATTAAACAAGATCACTTAGACTTATGAAGAAGGTGAAGAAGAAAGAAATTTTCACCCTAAAACTTTTATTTTGCTTTACATATATACTAGTATATTCTAAAACTTTAGATTTTAAGTTTTCCACTATGTGATATTACACACTTGTATTTAAACTACACACCTATGATTCCAGTTTTAACATTTAATTCTGGAAGCCTTCTCCACAGCCTCAGGTCAAATGCAGTGTTTTCTTGGGGGTCAGTGCCTGTCAGGACAGAAAGTCTAAAATTTTCAGTTTCCAGGGTTCCAACAGTCCAGCACCTCATAGAGGTCACACAGGACAGGATTTGTGCCTGTCCCTGTCACAGTGCAGAGATGCTGTTCAGGACAGGATTTGTGCCATGTCCCTGTCACAGAGCAGAGATGCTGTGGTACAGGGCAGGATTTGTGCCATGTCTCTGTCACAGTGCAGGGCAGGATTTGTGCCGGTCCCTGTCACAGTGCAGAGATGCTGTGGTGCTGTGCAGGGCAGGATTTGTGTCGTGTCCCTGTCACAGTGCAGAGATGCTGTGGTGCTGTGCAGGGCAGGATTTGTGCCTGTCCCTGTCACAGTGCAGAGATGCTGTTCAGGACAGGATTTGTGCCATGTCCCTGTCACAGTGCAGAGATGCTGTGGTACAGGGCAGCATTTGTGCCGTGTCTGTGTCTCAGAGCAGAGATGCTGTGGTACAGGGCAGCATTTGTGCCATGTCTCTGTCACAGTGCAGAGAAGCTGTGGTGCTGTGCAGGGCAGGATTTGTGTCGTGTCCCTGTCACAGTGCAGAGATGCTGTGGTGCTGTGCAGGGCAGGATTTGTGTCGTGTCCCTGTCACAGTGCAGAGATGCTGTGGTACAGGGCAGGATTTGTGCCGTGTCTGTGTCTCAGAGCAGAGATGCTGTGGTACAGGGCAGCATTTGTGCCATGTCTCTGTCACAGTGCAGAGATGCTGTTCAGGACAGGATTTGTGCCATGTCTGTGTCTCAGAGCAGAGATGCTGGGTGCTGTGCTGTGCAGGATTTGTGCCCGTCCCTGTGCAGATTATCCTGTCACGCGCTCCAGGCTGACCTTAATCTCCCTAATACGGGATGGCCGTCCCTGGGAGGGACAGTGAACAGCCCCGCTTTTCCTGCTGCTGATGATGCTGTAACCGAGCCTGGAGCTCCGGGGAGGAAGCGCTCGCAGGGCGCTGGGATGGATGGACAGAGTGCCTGGCTGCTGTTTGCTCTTTTAAATCACTGGAGATCTCTGCTTCTTGTTTTCAGTCCCAGGAAGGAGAGCATCTCTTTCCTTTGTGTCCTGGCCCTGCTACCGCTGCCTTTCCTTCAGCGCACTGTTAATTACAATTAAATGCCTGGTTTACATTTTTACATTTAATGCCAGTCGCTGTGTAACAGTGACTTGCTTCTGCAAGGGTTGCAGAAGGGTCCCAGCCCAAGGGACCTGTCTGAATAGTGTCTGGAGCTGATCATCCCATCTGGTTGTTAAACATTGGCACTCATTATTTTGCCCAAATGGTGGCTGCTGGAGAAACCTGGGCGTTGTATTCGAGGACTGATGGGGGAGCAGATGCTCAAAGAGAAAAATGGGTGCTTGGGCCTGCCTGACCTTGCAAATGGCTTATCTCGGGAAACAGGAGCCAAATCTCTTCCAAAAACTCTTAACATTTGCTAATAGTGAATCTTTTTTTCCAGCATGGGAAGCAAGGGCTGTGTGCAGGAGTGGGGAAAGGACAGTGGCCGAAAAGCAGAACAGGAGTCCGAATTGTCTGGGCAGATTTTTGATCCAGTGCCTTAGAGGATCAGGTTAAAAAGGCCTCTTTGTAGCTTTAGCCGCTTCGTTCAGTTGTGTGTTTTCTGGAAATATGCTACAACAGTCGAGATCATCTCTGATTAACTCCACACACCACCCAAATTTAGAAGGCTGAGGTTTTCATACAGGGACAAAGGTTTTAAGACTCTTCTGGTGACTTACATGGTTCTGTCTTTCCTGTCCATTTTCCTTTCCTTCTTCCAAGCCAGTTCAGAAAAAGGTCTCCAGGAATTTTTTTGCTGAGTCCCTCTCCCAATAGGAAGAAGACTTTCTGCAAGCCTCCTGACTGCTATTTGCTCAGAGAGAGACCAGGAGATTTAGTCAGAAAAGCTGGTGTGGTTGGAGGGCAGCCAAGCAAACAGACACTCACACAAATCAGTGCTGCTGATAGAGTGAGGCTCTGCTAGAAGTGACTCAGAGGAATTGGCTAATACGTCCTGCAGCTACAAAGAAGTGCTCAGAGCAGAATGTTGTTGTCAGCAGAACGTCTGATGATGCAGTAGGTAAACTTGTTTTTAATGGAAACTGGGAAGTAAGGCTTGGAAAAATGTCAGGGGCAGCCTTGTCGGTAGAAATTGAATGGTGTATTCTTGGATGTTTGCAAGACTGTAATGATTCTTTAAGAGAGTAGAAAGTTAATTTGTTAATTAAATGTTCTGTCATCTTGCTCCTCAGTGCCAGCTTGTCTGAGTCACCACTTATCAGTCCAGCCTTCCTTCCTACAAGTGTCAGAAGCTTCATTTTTTACCACAGCTTGATCTTCACGTACTGGAAACTGCACTCTGCTCAAACCTGTGCAAATATAAATGCTGCCTGTAGCATATCCAGTGTGGTTAAAATGACTTCTTTTGTGGGAGACATGTCAAAATAGGCTTGGATTTTCTTCTGGGAGCAACTCCTGATGGCACTACAGAAACACTCTTGGGTTGTACCAATGGGCAAGCAGAAAAGGAGAGTGTTGGCAGGGTTTGGTGGGTCTTTGGCAGCACCAGAGAGCCCAACTGCTGCAGTGTGAAGCAGTGAAATGGCACATCACAGGTGCCTGTAGTGCAGTGTCTGCATTTCCTTCTGGTTTTTGCATCCTTGCCCTGGAGCTGGGGGCTTTGCCAGGCATCAGTGCAGCCCCACGCAGCTGCAGCCTCTTCACAGCCAAGTTTTCAGTGGAGATCCCAGCAGGGAAAGCTTATAGGAGGCTCAAAAATGTAACTTGGAGCAATGAGAAAATCCATGAAGCATCTGTCACGCTGCCTCTTGCCTGGACAAATGTCTGGTTTTCAATCTCTTTGGGAGGATGTCTGTTTGGAGCTGAGCTCTCCCAGCTCCGGGGTGCTTTCAGGAGGGATCTCTGGCTCAAAGTTGCTCCTTGCTCGTGCAGCAGACCAGAAAGGAGGATTTTTGCTTCTGAAGCTGTATGAACCCAAAGGCTTTTACAGAAGGATGCTGAGGAGAGCCTTTCCTTCCACTGGCCATCACAGTGGGAGCTCTGGGCACCTCACTGCCCTCCAAAGATGCCATCACCACTGTCACAGTGCTCTTGCTTTGCTGCTCTCAGCAGCTCATGGCATCTTGCAAAAGCAGAATCCTGCTTGTTTGCCTCTCTGGCATTAGCTGAGGTGTTGGTTAAGTGTGTGCACTGCTGATTTACAGCCCCTGCAAGAGCATCAGCAAAACAAGGCACATCATTTTGCTAAGTTTGTGCATAGCTACCTCAGTCAGTGGCTCACAGGCTGAAAGTTCCTTCCAGACAAGAAAGTGAGCCTCCTGTCCTGCAGGCTTTTCAGGAATGCCTCCAAGGGCACATTTCACTGGGACAAAATGGCTCTTTGTGATAAGTACAGTGACAGTGCTATGACTGCACAGCAAATTAGTCTTGGGTCTGTTTGGACTTTTTAACATTATTAATAGGAGAGATTCAAAGGCTTTTTCCCTCTTTTCTTTTCCTGCTCTTTTCCCCCTTTTCTTTTCCTGCTATTTCCCCCCATACTTTCCCATCTTTGCTTTTATATCTGAAATGATGTAAAATTGCCACAGATGGACCTTCTGGGCAAAATTATCCAGATCTGGGCAGCTTAAAGAATGACTCCTTGTTCTTGTGCCCATTAGTCTAATGGGAGTGAGGAGTGAAACTCTTTGCCAGGCTTTGCAAATGTACCTCTGTGCCTGTTTATTTTGTGTCCTGTGGAGTCTTTACCTTCTGCTGATCAAGGGACAGCTCTCTGGCCCAGCTGAGGTCTTGTGTGTTCAGACCTGGACTGGGGAAGCCACTCTGCCTTGCAGAGTCACTAAACCAAGAGTTCAGCTCTGAGGGAGCTGCGTTGCAATTTCTTCTCTGCCCACGATGCAGAGTGAGCCAGCTGGGGTGCTGTGCAGGGGAAGAATGGTTTTCTGTGGGTGAATCAGAGCTGGGTTTTATGGTCATTTCTTTGCTCCCACCCTCCTCTGGATGCGTGACTGCTGCTGATTCCCAATGTGCACAGGCCATTCTCTAGAGCTTTGTTACCCTCACTTTATGGAAATGCTTTTTGAAATGTGGATCTTGACGAGATTTGCTTCAGCACTAGTACCCGAAGCACTAAAATATTAAATTATTCTTAAAATAATGATTGAGTCATTAAAATAAAATCAGAAAATAACTTCTCTAGAAGACCTATAGGGCACACAGGTGAGAATTCCGATAGTACAGCTAAGGAGAAGGAAAAAATTAGTTGTTCTGTTTTTTTTTCTTTTGTAACAAATTGCTTTATTTTGTAAAATATGAATTTCTTCCTGCAATTCCTGTTGACTTAGAGAGCCTCAGACAGTGACTGTGCAAGTGCTGATGTCTCTGTGCTTTGCTGGTTTTCAGGAGAACCCCTGAATGCAGCAGGTGATTGTCTCAAGGCATTGAAGCCCATCTGTGGAGAGGACACAGCAGTGCCCTGCATGGGCTCATGCCTTCAGCATGAAGTGTTTTTTGGAAAATGTAGCTCCTTGATTGTGGGGAGAGGAGACTGACTGCCTAAGGAAGCTGCACAAATGTCTAGCTGCAAAGTAGTTTATTGTCAGTGCAAAACCACAGTCCCTGGCATAATTTGTCCTTAAATGACTAGTGCCATTAACTTTAATGGCTTGCATAATCAAGCTCTCACATTATCTTAGCCCACACTGTATTTTAGTTTGCTTCTCATTCTCCTGCAAGCCCATGAAGAGTGGTGTGTGCTGGATGACACAGGTATAACTGCACAGGCTCCACTTGGCCATTTGGACACCTTTAAGAAGCAAGGATGGCAGGCTTATTAATTTACCCTAGACAACCTCTGGAAGCATGTTTTACACTAGAACTAATGTCAGTGTTCATATTTCTGTTCTCAGGCACTGTCACCATCAGTAAGAAACAAGGGTTCAGACCAGTGGAGGATTTATGTGATGTGCACCCAGCACTGGGAAATAATGGGAGCATTGGCCTTAGTCCAGGAGAAATGTGACCCAGTAAACTTCTTAAAAGACTGCTCAATCACTCTCTTTATTGTGCTGGAGCATACAGGCTGTGTACAGGATGAATGGCATTTTCATAACTGCTG
Organism: Turdus rufiventris; assembly: GCA_013186435.1. Lineage (NCBI taxonomy): Eukaryota > Metazoa > Chordata > Aves > Passeriformes > Turdidae > Turdus > Turdus rufiventris. Next base: position 3,955,067 of record PYHW01010003.1, on the reverse strand, counting down.
CCAAAGGAAACATTTTCTGTGCTGTGTATAGTAATTTTCTCTACTTTGCAGTCTGGGCTGGCAGCAGAAGAGGGCTGCTCCTCACCTCCTCACAGGGTGAGTGGTAATGGTGCACCTTGAACTGAACCAGCCAGTGATTTGATTCCATCAAGCCTAAGCACAGCTTCATTGGTCTGTGTCTTTGCAGAGGAATCCACTGCTTTTCTGTAGTCATGTAAATTAGGAGTGAAATAATAGAGGGGAAAAAAGGTTTTATTTGAAGAAAAACAGTGCAGGCCATGGCTGTCTGGATGGGAGCAGCAGTGTGGCTCTTGGCTGGAGGTGCAGTGAGATGCCCAGGCACCTGAGAACTGTGGGCTGCTCTTGTAGGAGGGCTGGAGCATACAGCTCCTGCAGGCTCCTTCCCAAAAAACTCCTCAATAACATCAGAAATAGCACAGTGTCTCCAGGTGGGGTTTTTTATGCTTCTAGCCTTTGCCCTTCCCTGTGGTTTATTGCTTTCCCAAAATAGGTTTCCTGGGAAAAAATTTTCCACTAGATTCACTCTGAAGCCAGAGTGACAAGCTGGTTATTTATTTAATTTGGTTTATGTTCCTACCAATAAATTAATCTTCTCTGTGTTTGATTTTTGAGCAATCAAAACTAAAAGAAGGGGGAGTGCATACCAGAGATGTGGGGTTCTCTTTTTCATGTTTTGTCAGCTCTTTCTTTAAATAAAAAGTTTAATTAAGCCTGCGTTTCTCATTACAGTCTGTGTAAATGTGGCACCTAGAGAACGTGAACTGGGCTTTAGAACAGTTTGCTGTTCTGTGCAGCCCATCATTTTCTTTATGAGAACAATTCCTGCCTGTAATAATTTTGTTATCCCTGTGTATTTATCTTTTACATCTTCATACACGACTCTTGGAGGTTTTCCTGGCACTGCGACAGCCTGAGATTACCCAGCACTCAGACTCTATATTTCTCACAAGCTTCTGAAACTGCATTAGATTTGGGGGGGTTTTTTTCTTACTTTTTACTTACTACATTTGTTTTTTATGCATCATGAGCCACAGTGCTCACAGTTGTGTGTACAACCCATCTGCACACAAAACAAGAATGAAATATGCGGGGTTCATTAGTCAGATGTGGTGAATGGCTTGAAATGTTTAATTAAAGAAAAAACACAAAAGGCCCAATGAATCAGATGTTCACAGAGCAATAGAGGTGGGGAAAAAATCTTCATGAATAATTGCTTTTAAATGTAGGCTCCCTTATTTGCCCACAGTTAGTTCCCACCCATTTTTTTTGCAAGGAAAATCAGTCAGTAAAAATATATGACATCAACTTTTCATTTCTTATGGAAATTCTGCTATACTAATTCTTTTGCCTTGATGTTAGGTCTTTTGTCCTTAATCTATTTTAAAGCTAAGCATTGCTGGATTCTACAATGTACCATTGTTTAAGAATGTAATGCGTATATATTTCCTAGCAATGGCATGGTCGTTTTGTCTTAGAACTGAAGCTTTGGAATAGTCTCTTCCTACTTAGGATGAGTCTATTCCTACTTAGTTCTTATTAACTAGTTTGCAAAACCAAACTGGTGGCATCCTTGCAAGATTTAAATTAAAAAAAAAAAAAAACACAAAGAAAAAGCAAGAGCTTAGTGTCTCTTGTCTTGCTGTTAAATTTGGGTGTATTTTTAAACCTTTCCTGACGATTCATGCTTCTTGTGAGCTTCTCATCAGTGGCGAAGCTGAACAGAATAGAGGTTATTTCAGCTAATTGCAGGGTGACGTTCTAGCTTGAGATGGAGGATGAGGAATGAACAAGCACTCTGAGTGCTCTGCCCATATTCCATTCTGTGCAGGCATGTTAATAGCCCTATCTGTTAGTGTATTTTTAAGGCTGTGTTCAGTCTCAATAGGGTGATGTTTGTCTGTGGGCCTCCCTCTCAGTCTGTTTGTGCCCAGTGTATTTGTGACAATGCCTGCACTGTCTCTGTGCCCTGAGCCCAGTGGGTGCCTTGTGAAGGGGACTGGGATGTTAGACTGGGCTGTCAGTGATGCTCTTCATTTGTATTCTGCTCAGGGGTCCGAGCCACCGAGGAGGAGACGTGCCAGAGTGCTTTCCTTACGAGAGCCCCTTCCCTCTTCAATTTTCCTTTGCACTTCTTTACCCCAGTGAGCCTTTCTCTTTCAAGGGGTGACTATTCCTGCAGCATGGAGCTTGGCTGTAGATGATGAAACAGATAGGATGTGCAGTACCTACAGACCAGTGGGTTGTTTGGGGCTGGTTTATTTTTGGCTGTGAAATGTTGCATTAGGAAACAGAGAGCTGCATTGAGAGCATCTGGTGCATGCCCTCCTCCAGCATGGGAGGGGGGTTTCGTGTGGGCAGAGAAATGTGAACTACATTGTGGGAGTATGGCCCGTGCAGAGCTGCCTCTGAAGCAATAGCCAGCTCAGCTTTTTAGGGAATGGCCCATGCTCTTGGAAACCCATGAATGAGAAGCTCCCAAAGTGCTGTTGTTTTAAACCAAAAATGCTGGGTTTGCCCTAAATGTAAAAGGCTGCTCGTTTGAGACCTGACGTGCTAATGCAGTGTGCTTCTCCTGAATGGTGCAGTGATGAATCCTCGGTGCTGAGGGGATGTGCAGTGTCCTCACCTGCTCTGCTGCTGAGAAGTGCCAGCCTTTGGGGAGAAGGAAGGATGTTTTAACAATATGAGGTAATTCTGCTACTGAATTCATGAGTACCTTCCTGTTCGAGACCTTCTGAGTTTGCTCTGTGGTTTTCTGGGAAGAGAAGGGTGCTGATTTTACATCCTGTCATCTTACATCCTTCCTTGCTTTAACTGCAGCAGTTTCCCAGTCTGTTGAGCCATGGTCCCGTTTTTGGGACTGCTGATGCAGCACATCCCCATGGCAGCAGAAACCAGCAGCACCCTTGAGCGATTCTTTGTGCTCCACACTGACACAGCCAGAATGCTCCAGCTCCTCTCCTGGCAGCCAGTGATTAATGTAAAGTTCAACAGCACCAACTTTCATCTGCCATGTGAGCTGTCCCCACCAGCAAGAGAAAGGTCTGACTGTTCTGCTGTGGGCTGCAGTCTGTGTTGCTGTCCACATGCTGGTGTGACTTTTCTCTCCTCCATCCTTCCCGCAGTTCCTTTTGCCCTCTGCCCTTGGAGACTCCTGTGTGAAGGTGAGATCAAACAGTCACCCTGAAAGGAAGAGGCAGAACAGAGAAAAGGCAGTTTTGGTGAGGATTGCAGGTCATATGTCAGGTCGAATCAGTCCCTGGTGGAGACAGCAAAGAAAAATGTAACATTGCAAGAGCAAACGTGGTTTTGCTGAGGAAAGGTTCATGGCTGGTTTTCATTGCTTCAGAGTCATCTGCACGGCTGCCTACAAACCCTCTCTGCACTTAAACTCATGCAGTGCCAAACTCTTTCCAGTGAGGAGAATGAAGATCAGGAGGAGGTTGCTGGACGCTGGCCAGGGCGAGTGCCTGACCATTCGTGTGAGCCAGGTCAGCACCAGGACAAAGCAGCTCCTACCTTGGCATCGCAGGGAGCACCATGGCATGACCGAAGTACATTTCTTGTTCTGTACTGTTGTTTTCCTCTGAGCCTCCCATTGTCTGCCCACTTGTCGTGGAAGACAAAGGTCTGATTCTAGATTTTGACGGTCACAGGTTGAATCACGGCCAGTTGCAAACTCCTGGGTCTATTCCTAATGAAAACTGTTTTCTCCTTCTAACTTCTCTGGTTTTTTTGCTTTCTTCTTGAGTTTCACCAGCTTTTGGTTTGGTGGGCACTGCAGGAGACTGAGGAGACTGGCTGTGTTGCTGCCAGTATTAGGAAAAGAGGAAATTCTTCTACTTGGAGAACATTTTGGATGAAGGCCTGGTAACCAAAAGAAAGTTCAAACAAATACTGTATCCTGAAGCCATGCTAAACCCACACATGTGATGGCAGAGCAAGCCCTTATGTTCCTGGCCTATGAATGAGGTGACTCCTAATTTCAAAACAAAGAGAAAACTAACAGAGAACCAGTTATTTGTTGTATTCTAGGGGGAATGTGGATCCTGTACACAGAGCTGGAACAATCATGCAGTAAATCCTGTTGCCACATTTCCTTCATCACTGATGGATGCAGGGAAGCAGACTGAAAGGAAGCCACATCACAGCAAGTGAAGCAAGGCAGAAATAGCACCTCAGCCTGTTTGGTGCTAATGTATTTGGAGCTGATATCAGAAGGAGGTCCCAGCATCCTGTGAGCAGAGTGGGGTGATCTGCTGAAATCCCAAAGCACCGTTGTTCCCATGCATTACAAATTTGTTTTTGTCGAAACAATCACCATGTCAGTGGAATTTTCTTACATAATTAGGAGGAATGTGATCACCTTCAACCCTGAGAGCAAATGAGCTTCTGCAGCAGCAATTCCCATTCATGTGTGCGCTGCATACCAAGGGGAAGAGGGATACAATGGGTTTTATGTGCCTAAGCAGAGCACAGTCTGCAACTGGAAATGCCACTTCTTGTGAAGCAATTTTATCTGCTGGTGACTGGACATTTTTCATTTGAAATTAAATTCCTCTTGGCCTTGCTGCATATTGGGGTTTGGATTGATGAGTAATTTCTCACAAATGTGTGCATCATCGAGCTCTGTTTTGCATCTTCCCTTTCTGCTGCTCCCAACACTGCAAATTGATGGCAAGAAGAGAGCATGACTCAAATTGTTATTTGCTAAGCCTTCTGGTTTTCTCTAATATAGGAATTTTGCTATTTGAAGGTTAATCTTTCAACCATAGAGCTGTGCAAAATTGATAAACAGGCGAAGGAATCACCCTGTCCCAGCAACAGGCCAACAAATACAGTCTGTGCTACTGCCTGAGCAAAGCCTGTGAATTAACTACATTTAAATGAAGTGAAGTACATAGCTTGGGTTTGCTCTGTGACAAGTGTTTGAGTAAAGGATCAGCTTTCCCTGTTCCCCAATATTTTCAGCAAGCTTAGGAAGGCATTCTGGAATTAAACAGGCAACCTTCCCCAAAAAGCTGTCCTGGCTGCAAGCTTTCTAGATCCTTAAGCCTGATCTCACTGCCTCTTTCTCATACTTCTGACTTCTGACTAGACTGAGCCTCTGATACAGATGTCAGCATGTTCCCAATTATTATGGCAATGTCCTTGAGTGGAGCCATCTCCAGTCAGAAAAATCTGTAGAGTTGAATATAGCAAAGTGCTATTTCAATTCAAGTTTGGCTTACTTCCAGCTGACATAGCATTTGTTCCCAAAGTCAATTCCAGGACAATTTTTTTTTCCCTTTTCTCTTTTTTCTCCTTTCTCTGTTTCTTCCTCCCAAAGCCGTTTCAGGGAAGAAAAATCACTTAAGTTGTATTCACATCTGAAAGACACAGCTAAATATGAATTAATGGTTATTTTTCAGTTGATTTTTTTTTGTGCCATGTTTATCAGAAATCTTTTTCACAGACTCATCTGTGAGAGGAGGGGGGATATCTGAATGCAGTTCATTTGGAATTTTCATATTTAGAAGTTTGCCCTTCTTCCCCCTTAGAGATGGATGAGTTGTCTGACTGGCTGTAATGTATCTATTGGCATTACTACACTGGAAAACAGAAAAATGTCTCTGTTCTTGCCTGATAATGGCTCTTTTGCTATGAAGAATTTTTGCCAGAATCAACCCATCTTGTATTGCTGTGTGAAGTTTCCAGAATAATAATGGATGCTGACTTCCAAATATTTGGAGTTCTCTAATTAGAAGGAATTCTCTCTGTGCTCCACAGCAGGGGAGCTGTGTATGCCTTCCTCACCCTCTCAGCCCCAAGGGGGCTGGAATGAGTGCTGGGGTGTAAGAAAGCAACTCCTGTACCCTGCAAAAGGCCATGAGCTGTGGGACAGCACTTCCCTGCTTTGGAATGGTTTCCAGAGAGGCTGTGCCCCACCAGGAGAAAGCCCAGTGCAAATGGGCAGACCCCAAACCTGAAATGCAATCTGAAGGGTTCTGCTTTTCTTACTTGCAAGAAGCTAAGCCTGATGTTCCAGTGAGGATATTACATGAGCTGTTCCTGTCTGGTAGCTTCCCAAGTTGTATCTTGGAAAAAAAATTAAAAATAAAAAGGCTCTGGATCCAAGGCTAATGGTACATCTTTCAAAGAAGTGTTTCTCTAAAAATAAGCTGACATCCCATATGGAATAACATCAGTGAGAATCCTGAAGCATGTTGGGATGCTCTGCTCCCTTGTGTAGTAAAGGTTATAGCCAAAATCTTTTTAGAACACAAATGTAAAATCCATCTGAGACCTCATGTGCCAGTGCTGTGCAACATCTTCTTTGGCTGCACTGATCAGGAAGTTTCTGGAAGTGTCAGCGTGGGTTTCTGAGGGGCTGGGTACACAGGAACTGTTTCAGTGCACACAGACAAATCATCCTGTATTGCCTGTACATGAAATCTCACAGTTCCAGCCAAGCCCTGAGCTAGCCCTGAGGGTGCCTGCCCAGCCAGCACAGAGCACACCCCTGATGCAGCCTTCATCCCCAAGCAGGTGTTGACCATGGGTATTCGTCTCTGTTGACTCTGCCAGGGGCTGGGACTGATATATGGCTGGAATTTCTCTTCTTCTGCTAATCCTGTGTCAGCTGAATCATGCCCTTAGTAAAAGGCACTTCCCTGCCATCACATTGACCAGACAGCACAAACCATTTGTGATTTAATGGTTGGTATTAATGAGGTACTCAATGCATGTAAACTTCACTGAGGTTTGTGGTAGCTCTTGTGGTTATAATATTGTTGTAGCTCTTAGTGCTTACACTTAGTTGTACAGCTTGAGATCCGTGGAAAACCGGGAAAAAATGGAGTGGAGGTAGGATGCCATGAGGTTGCCAAGGTCCTCTTCCTGCTCCTGGGTATGATAAACAGTGCTTTGGTGTTGCACCACTGCTGTTAATTTACCCTGTGTTTGGAGAACTCTGAATAAAATCTATTCCTGTGCTTTGTTATCATCATATGTAGTTTTTATAATGTTTGATCTGAGTCATTCTTGCTCCAATTTCAGCCCATTACTCCTTATCTGCCGTGGTTATGGAGAGCACATCGTTCTATTGACTTTTGTAGCATGTTTCTATGTACACAGCAGTCCTTTATCACCCTGCTCATAGCATTCTCCTCACTAGATAAAAACAATGCCATTTTCTCTAACACCACCTGACAAGTCATATTTTCTAGATATCTTTCCTGGTTTTTGTACTCTCTTTCTGTGGTCCCCTTTTATTTACTTGAAGTACTCAGTGTGAAGATAATACTTCATCCAAGGACTTGGAAAGCTGAGCAGAGCAGAAGAGTGATTTACATTGTAGGTGATGTGGGCTCCTGTATTTATTAATCCCAGCTTGCTCAGCTTTCATAACAGTATGACTTCTCCAAGGCATGTTCCCCTTAGAGTCTGCTGCACTCCAATTCCTCTGAAGAGCTGTTGTCTGAAGAGCTCTCCCCAACCTCTCTTTGTTGGTGGCTCCTGAGTGCCTGTATTAACTGTACTTCTGGCCGTGTTGAATTTCAAAGCGTGTCTTCAGAAGATGAAATAATCTCATATAATCTTGTCCTCTGGTGTAATTGCGTTCCCTCCAGACTCGTGTGCTGCAAATTTTAATAAGCATGCCCTCTACTTCCTCCTCTCCTTCACTAATGTTAGTGGGGAATAGAACCAAGAGCAAGAAAAAAAAAAAAAAAAGGAGGAAACCTGCTTGACATCTCTTTTTGCTTTTGCAGTGTCCCATTAATGACACCCATGTGGGTTCTCAATTTTTTTACTGGTTTTATCAAGACTGTGCTTCCTTGGTTGCTTATTGGAACATCTGTGAATGCAACATCCAAGGAAGTGCGGCTATACATGAAGTAAAAACTATAAAAATATTTTTGTACAGAGCTATCTGGAGCTTTCCTGCAGAAGTGAAAACTCATGGGCTGCTATTATACTCTCTTCCTCTTCAGTTTGGTTATAGTCAAGTTGCAACAGTGAGTGATTGTCCAAAACAATGGGGGTGTAAGGGCAGGTTCCTCACATGAAAATCTTTATATGAGATAATAATGCTGCAGAGATGTGTAAATCAGACATAAACATAAGGATTTTGGAACCTGGGAAGTAGCAGACATTGGATTGGCCGTACTCCTGGTTTTAAATGTTCAAAAACAGGCAGCTAGGTGCTGGCATTCAGGAAGATTGGCACTGAAAGCTCTCATGTTAAAAGGCTTCTTAGATGTGCAAAACTAAATTATTTCACAGGCTGAAGGCAAACGTAGGTTCAAGTGCTATGTAGGTCCCCAGATCCCTTGCCAGCGTGTGGGTTTTGCAGTGGGTTCTTTTCATAGTACTTTTGCACTTCTCCATGTGTGACAGCTGGGGAGAAGATGGAGATGGGGTGTGTGGCACCGACAAGTGCTCAAACTGAAATAATCCTGAGAAGAGAATCTTGTCTTTGGGTTTCTGATGAGCACAGCAGATGTCTGCAGGGATGGGAGATGAGGCTCCTGCTGTGAAAGACTGTAATAACGAGAAGCATTTGATGAGCTGTGTTTCATTCTTACTGATGAGTTGATGCTTTAAGTATACAAATTATTACAGCAACTTTGATCAGATTTAGTTTAGGTGCAACTACAATTGATTCCAAGAGAGGCAGCTTGTGGATAGAAAAGTAACTAAGATGTGTTTACTGGCTTTATTTTTCATTCCTTCCTCATCCCTGTTTCCCCATCTACTTAGCGCTGATTTTATGTTAAGTATCTCTCTAGAATTGTCTTGTTCTGCAGTTTTTAATGTTTAAGGTTGTGTGGCATCTTTTTGGTTGCCTGATTATCACAAGTATAGGGAAAACAGTCTTCTTGTTAAATATGAGTCTTACAGAGATACTCTGGCAGAGTCAAATTGCAAATCCATGTGTGCCTTGTTGCCTGGCTGTGTATGGAAAGGAGCCTGGGAGATCTGCACAGGGTGAGAAGTGCAGAGGCTGGGGCTAATGCTGTCCTTCAGAGCAGTCACTGGGGCTGGTGGACTGGAACACTTCCAGGAAAAGGGTACTGATACCAAAGTGTCTTCACACATCGCTGCTAATACTGGGAAGGAAAGTGCCTGAGGGAAGGACAAAACTCTGTAAACAACTCTGAGATGGAAATATGTGCAGCAGCCCTTTGGGTTGCTTTGACCAAGGGCAGGCCAGCAGGGAGTCTGTAGCATGCTGTTGCTTTCTCCAGGTCAAGGAAAACATTTGAGGAACAGCCTCCCTGTTTTATTTTGCTTCTCATTCTTGGGAAACAGTGGGGTTTGGAGAAATGTGCAGCAGTTAGTTTTATGGGCAGTGTCCCAGGGAGGTGGGTGCAGCCTGGTAGTTGTGCTGCTCTGTGGTCACCTGCCTTCCTGGGGACACTGCTGCAGGCAGCACCTGCCCTGCCAGCTCTGCCAGCTCTGCCTCCACTTCTTCCAAAAGATTCCCCACATCTGGAGTGACTTGGGATATATATCCCTTTCCCCCTGCCTAGGTCTTGCCTTGAGCTTTCTCACATCAAGAAGGGCCAGGTGCTCCCTGCCAGCACCGCACACCTGTGAGGACGTGGGGCTGGAGGAGCTGCCATGGGTCAGCACTCCCAGAGCTGGTAACCTGCATTCCCAGAGCTGCTGATGCCATGGGCCAGCACTCCCAGATCTGTTGATTCCATGGACCAGCACTCCAGAGCTGGAGCTGCCAGGGGCCCGCACTCTGAAGCTGGTGGTGGCTCCTGCACCGCTCCCATCGCGGTTGGAATTAGACAGTGGCTGTGAGGTGGAGGCAGGTGGGTGCAGGTCATTTTTGGAGAGCTGCTGGTGAATGTGTCACAGAGCTGCTGCCTTCACATCCCCCCAGCAGCCAGCCCTGCCTGAGCCCAGTCTATAATTAGCTGGTGGCAATCATGAGCTGCTCGCTGCTGTCACAGGGATTCAGACTGACTGGAGCGGTGAATGCGCAGAGCTGCGGCGCTGGGGCTTTAATCACTGAATTTTCCCGGTGCCAAGGCCAGCTGACTTTTCACTCTGGATTTCAGACTGATTTGCGGCTTTATTTTTGCGATTTGGAAGTGGATTGGTCTTTGCTTACCCCAAGTAAATTCTGGAGATATGCTGAAGCATTAATAGGCCTTACTGACATTTCTGTGCAGCCCCTTGAATTTACAGGAAGCTTTGATCAATTAAAAGACCTCACTGATTGAAATATGTGCAGATCTGTTTCTGGAGACAGCCTTAGTACATTCCTTTAACCCATGTCCTTACCATGTTAGCTCATTCTGTTTGAACCACTTGGGAAGGGACCTTTCTGAGGTCTGAAGTTCTGTTTTATGAAGGCATTTCTTTATGTCCGAAGATCCTGGGTCTGTTTTAGCTCTCAGCGCTGCTCTTTTGGCAAAATTATGGATTCCCCCTGACCTTTTGATTTGCATAATCTACCTGAGAAGGTTGGAATAGAGATTGTGACAGTGCACACCATCATATGTTTCTGTGGGAGCCAAAGCTAGGAAAGGAGGATACTGCATTCTGTTCACTCTATTTTTATTTACAACATGATAAGCCAGTACATCAAGATTGTACTGGCTTTTAATAGATTTCAGGAGTGCAGTTAACTTAAATAGCTCTCAGTTAAGGTGCCTCCTCTGGCACACTATTCATTTCCATTATTTGGTTCTGTGGTGGTAGGAAATGTGCTTCCCCTCTCTGAAAATGATCTCTTAGCTAAGGTTTGGGGTTTTTTGCTGGAATGTCAGTCTACAGCATAAGCACTTCTCTGGCAGTTTTTAAGAGCTTGATTGTGGGAACGAAGAATGAGGTCTCACATCTTGGTGAGCGGGGTAGGATCCAGAAATCTGCATTACATCAGATTGAGCAAGACTGATTTTGACCTGATTCTATCAAACTCAAATGCTGGCAGTAAGGGCTGGAAACATGAACTCCTTTTGGTGCCTGCAGCTGCAGGGTACGATCAGCCTGCCCTGCATTTGGCTGGAGAGCTGGACAAACAGTGTCTGGAAGTAAACTAGGCATTAACAAATTTGGGCTCCTTTTTTAAGGGTGGGGTTTTTTTTTCCTCAATCTATCAAATAATTTCAAGTTTGCTTACTGAAGGATTTGTAGTGTGCCCTGACCACCCTCCTTTGCAGCTGTGATCAGCCCTTGGAGCACAGCTCTCCAGGCTTCACCTTTAATTCAAATGACTGGTTTGCATGGAATCTCCTCTAATGCCTTCATGCAGCCTCCTGCTCTCCTCTGCAGGGATAAAGCCATTTATGTGAAAAAGCCCACAGCAAACTCAGCAGGTCTGTGCCTGGATCTCTGTGGTGAGGCTCTGAACCACTCATTTCTCCTGTGGTTGCTGATGTGCATTTGGAAGAGTGAAATGACATCATAAGGCTTTCAGATGACTGTACAGTCTTATCTTTCTCAAAGTAAATAGTTTTTTCTTCAAATCCATCCATATGTTCAAATCCTGGGCACCTTGTTTGTACCCATCTCTTCCCTTTTTGTGCCCTCTTCTATGAATTAGTCATTGATTTATAAATAAAAAAGGATGCAAGTACATTTTGGGAGATTTTTCAAACGTTATTTTTAGAATAAATTTGTTTGGTACAAAAGATAGCTCTAAAAAGCATTTGGCATCAGATAACAAGACTGCAATGCTAAGGACCTGCTTCACACCCAAGCTGCTGTGACCTGGAGGAATTTTTGGGAGGCAGTAGTGCTTGCAGTGTGTGATCCTAGAAGTGTGTGCTCCTGACGTGCTGTGGAGCTAGTGCATAGCCTCGGTGGCTGTATTTATAGCAGGCACCAGCCAGATCCACCACAGCAAGCAGAACTGCTCTTCAGTGTCATGGGATTTCCTCCGTGTTCGGGTTTAACACAAGGATGGGGACATCTCCTCACTGAGACATTTGGAACTGGAGCCCTCTGAAGCGGTTTTCATTGGGCTGTGCCATGGGCTGTGTGTTCCCAGTGGTTTGTGCCCAGGCTGGCACAAACCCATTTGTTGACGCTCTGTTTTCCTTGTACTCCAGAGAGGAAGGGAAAGCAGAGGCTGCTGTTCTCATCACCTGGGAGAGGGATTATGAGGGCAAGCAGAGCATCCAGTGCAGCTGGAGCTGTTGCCCATCTCTGCTGCTCACATAACCGATAATCTCCTGGTTCAGCACGAAGCATCCGGAACAAAGCGCTGCCCACGCCGCTCCCTGCTGACACCATCGCTCCCATTCCATCTGCTCCCAGCTTCCCAGGCCATCAGCTGTGCTCCCAGCTGCTGGCCCTCTTCTCCTGCCACCCAGTCCTGGGACAAGCTTCAAGTTGCCCACTAATCCAAGCCCTAGGGACTGGCAGTTTACTGCTTCAAAACACAGCTCCTTAGATTTTTTGTTCTTGGATGTCCATGTGTATATTCATTGAAGGCAATGTATAAAATCATACATGCAGAACTTCTACAAAAAATTGATAATTTGCCATATGCTGTTGGCTGCTTTGCCAGGCTTCCCTTTTTTCACCTGATCACTTTCAACCCTGTTTCAGCCTTGAGTGTCTTAAAGCCTTAGACATGTTTTTCAGTCACTCAGTCTGCCATAGAGACGTTTTTCTCCTCTGGACCTCCAAGTTTCTCTGCCTGAAGCAAGTTAAAGGTGTAATTTAAACAGCCATAGGTTTGAGCATGTTCTTGGACTGCTCCTCAACAAGATGTGCACTGCAAGAGAAGTAGGAATTTTCCCCTTCCCTTGTAGCACTTCCATCTTACTTTGGAAAGGACCCAAGACACCAATTTTTAAAATTCTTGCTCTCTTTACAGGAAAGTGTAAGTGTTCTACATCATGTAACAGACTTCAGCATGCTCCAAACCTTCTATCCATCATATTGAAGGGATACAGAAAAATAGCTGTGGTAGGATTTGAAAAGCTGTCTGATGCATTTCTGAAAAGGTGACATATGCATGATACAGGGTAGCTTTTTTTTAACATTTCTTTTGCCTTCCAAGCCCAGTTGTGGCTTCACCACCTGTGAAAAATCCAAACTCATGCTGCAGTCACCTTGTATGCCCTTCCTCCCATCACAAATTTTAGCTCCTACTCTCAGACTCTGCTACAGAGTGACTTGAAGGGAACTCTTCAATTTTGGCAGGAACATTGTGGCTGCTATAGAGCCTCTAACGCATCCTTCTGGATTTTATTCATCACTAAAATAGGATTTGGAGAGGGTGGGGTTTCTGAATAAAGTGTGTAAAATTTTGCTGCCAACAGCATGATAATTAAAGAGAGAAGATATAGCAGTACATGTAAAAATGTTGCTACATGTGCACAAAGCAGGGCTGATCTTAGTGTTGGAGGCTGGGTATTTCTGAGCCGTGTGCCTTTAAGACCTACATAATGCTGTTACATTACCTTAGGGTTTTTCTTTTGAATTTCCAGCTTCATAAAACCAAGCTTGATTTTCCTTTTTTCCTTCCATCCCCTGACAATACTCTCAAAACCTGGGGGTGTTTATTTGAAAGAAGACTCCCTGCATGTGAGATATTACTGTGAGATAAGACACGCTGCAGTAAATAGGGGTGGAATCATGTGGACATCCCTGTCAGAGCTGCCATGGCTGGGTGATGTTACCTCCCCTTCCCAATGCCAGCTCTGTGATTTAGGGCAGGCACCACTAATTTTTCTCTATTGCTCCCTGACATCTCGTGGCAGCACCAGGTAATGCAGTTAATTGCTTAAAATTTTGCCAAGAGAGTAGTTCCAGTATGAGATTTTGAAGCTTCAGTAGCTTTGCTGGAAGATAAACTAACTTAGATGTTGGTGTTGTGTTTTGGGGTGATTTTTGCCCCTGTGGGGAAGAACACTTCTCTAAGGAAGGATTTTGAGCAGGCCAGACCTTCCAATAAATTGGGGGGGTGGTATATAGATATATAGATATAGATAGATACAGATTATAGATATAGATATAGATATAGATATAGATATAGATATAGATATATAATGTTAGACATTAAATTAAAAGCTTGCACTAACATGGTGCATTCTGTTTTAAAATGTTGCCAGTGAAATTTCACTAAGAACTGCTTTGATGCTTGGAGAGGAAGAGGTGGATATTAGCAAATGCTGCAGAAGAGCTGAATGCTGTTGGCTGGCTCTTTGATATTTTCTTGTTCTAACACTTAATTCCCCAAAAGAGTTAGAGTTTGCTGCTTAGCTTTGAGAACATGGCCAAGACTGGGAACAAAATTATGCTACATTCTGAGCTAGAAATAAACTTACTTTTGCTAGAAATAACTGAGTCTTTTCTATTTCTTTACTTTCCTCCCTTTCTTAAGTGCTGAGTAAAGACAAAAATGAGGATAAAACAGGCAGAATGGGCAGTAAATGCACATGTTTGTGTGGCAAGTTCCACAGAAATTAAGACTTGATGATCCTTCTGAGTCCCTTCCAACTCAGACTATTCTGTGATTTCAATAGCTGAGCTCACTGCAGCTCCAGCTTAGGGGTTTGTGGTTTGTGTGTGGCTGCTAAGAAGGTGTCAGTGAACCTCCCCCTGGTACTCAAGTTCTGTGTCAGAAATAACAAGGTTTCTCTGTGAAAACCAGTAGCAGGAATGGATGGATAAAGCATTGCTAATAGGAAGGCTGGCTTGCTCTGCAGTGGTTTGTTTTCTGTTCACAGGTTTCCCTGTAATACCTGGTTTTGGCTCCTCTCTGGGTAGGAGCAGTGAGACCTTGGTGGGGATGTAAACTGATAGTGATTAATTTTGTGTGGCACGCTGCAGATTGGACTCCTGTTCCAATTTTAGGTAGAGTGCCTGAAAATCTGTTACTTTTCCTCTCCAGTCCCAAGGTAAGAAACCAGCCAGCTAACACTGGGAAGTGCAATCCCCACAGTTTCTTACTGTGCAAGTGTGTTCCAGAAGGGCTTTTCCACCACCTCTCCTGGTTTTGCACTCTGTGCCATCTTGGCAGCTCTTTTATATGGATGGCATGGAATTATCAGCAGCTTGTCCCATCTTTCTCTGGCAATTTAACGAGGTAACAGCTACAAGTGTCTTCTTTTTATTCTCTTCCTTGTTTTTGGAGGTTTATTCTTTGCTTGTTCCAAAGGTCCTCCAACCTGGATTTTGCCCAAGAGGTTTCCCACCTTTTCCTCTTAGGCACTGACATTTTTTTATCTCCATGACTCCATGGCCACATCCCAGCTTTCAGTGTTTGAAGGGAGGGCAGAACAGGAGCAGCAGCTGCTGGCTGCACCCAAAGAAAACCCAAGTGCCAAGGTTTAAGTCCACTGGCATTGCAGGGCTGAATTCTGCACAGAAGAGACTTCAGGAAACACTGGCTTTCTTCAGCATGTGGGACAGTTGTGGTGCAGCCTGAATTTCACCTGAGAGACCCAGTGTCTCTGAAATATGTCCCACTGAAATGTCCCATTCTATGTCCCACTGAAATACCTGTGAAGTCCCGGCCTTCCAGCATCACAGAGGATGTTTTGGAGAGCAGAAATGCTCCAGGACAGTAGGAGATACTGTGCCTCTGAGCCATCTTATCTTGAAGGGCAGCCCTTGGAGGGCTGATGGGGCCAGGCTGGGACCAAAAGAAGTGAGAGCTCCATGAGAGAAAAAAAGAGAGCAGTGTGAGGATACCTTGAGTGTATTATCCCCATCCTCTGCTTTGTAAAGTTTTAACAGAAATTGTGCCATAGGAAGGTGCCCAAATTAGTGTTTCCTTCCCCCTCTGTCCTGTCATTGGTCAGACCATGAGTTTAGTCCATTATTTTGGAATTATTTTCCACAGGGATTTGGGTGATAATATCGGAACCTTGTTCTAGCTAGACTGTTACAGTCATTTCATCCTTGTTCATGGTGTCAGTGTACCATCCCATGTAGAAAACAAACCCTCTAAAAATTAAAACCTGTACTTTATAACGATGTTTGTAGTCTGAATTAAAGTCCTTTATAGCTTATTGGGTAAAATATTTACCACAGATGTTTTCCCACTGGGAATGACAGCTAGACTTGATTAGGTGCTTAAATGCTCAGATGTTTTGAATGAGGAATCAAGGGCAGGCTCTTGGTTGGTGGCAGAGGCAGCATTCAGGGACAATATCAGCCTGTGAACTGCTACAGCATCTCCCAAGCAGTAAAACTGCCCTCTTCAATCTTTTGTGTTCAGGATGACTGAATCTTAACCTACATAGCAATAGTTTCCTGCTCACCAGCAAACGATGATCACATGAAAGTGCTCAATCCTTTTGCGGGGAAGGAGTGAGTGCAAAGATCTTGGGTTTGCAGTGAGCCCAGGGGGCTCTGCCTCCTGCCTTGGGGAGTGGTGTCCCCTTCTTATCAAGCACTCTCCTCTATGTGGCAATGAGTAGTTTCTCCTCTCCTTCCTGACAGCTGGCTTTTGTGCGAGAGTGAAATAAACTCGTTGTGCTGAAGGTTTCATGCGGTGCAATGGCTCCAAATCCTGCAGTGCAGCCCTGCCTCAGCAGAGGAGTTGTTTCATGGCACTTGAGTATTGTGTAGCACCCCTGGGGTCGTTACACCAGGCACCTCTGCACAAAAGTACTAATTTTGTGTAGTTTAGCTGCATTTGCTGCAATTTAGCCATTGGTTGTCAATAGCAGCAGGACAGCTCTGTGCTTGCTGTCACACAGGAGGTATGGCTTGGGAGCCAGCAGCTCAGCTTGTTTGTGAAAACATCCCAGCCCTGCTGCCTTTCAGCATTGCTCTGGGCTCAATGAGCTCAGGACCTTGCCACCACTGAGTTTTCTGTACAGAAAACGCCTCTGCAGTGGATAGATGATTTTGATTTAAAACCTTCATTTAACATTGGAAAGAGATTTTTTTTCCTGCCTGGTTATAATTGTTAAAATAGGTCAAGGTTGAGATCCAGATCATTATAAATCACTCCTCTTTAAAGGCAAATGTTTTGCTTTGTGGCCTGAGGGATTGAAATCAAGCCTGACAAGGAGCCCAGACCTGCATTTTATTCTTGGCTTTTCTGTGCTGCCTCTGTCATTTTTTTCCCCATCTGGAGAGCAGTGCTTACCTTGCTCTGCTGTTGTGGGAATAATTAATCCCTCTATTTGCACAGTGCTTTGAACATGCCCAAACGAAGCGCTGTTATTTTAATTGCCTCTGTGCAGCCTCCTGTGACAGCACAGGCTCAGGGACAAATGGATGGGCAGAAAGAGGCCCTGGGCCACCCCAGGTGTGATTTTCTGCCACCTCCCAGCCAGCCAGATGGAGGGGACACCAGGAGTGACAGACCTCTAGGCTGGGCAGGGTTTGTTTGCGTTCTTGGACTGTTTTCTGTGCCCTGTGCCCAGACCAGCTGGTGAGAAGCCTTCAGCAAGGCTGGTTTGCAGGTTACAGGTGCTCTGCATCTAACACTGACTGATAAGAATTTAATATAAGAGCCAAGTGACTATCTTAAATTACCTGTTGGTGTTTGAAGCCCATGATGGGATTTGACCTCTGCTTAGAAGATACCAAACCACCTCAGGATGACAATGTAAGCGTCATGTGCAAGGTGTCTAAGGTTGAAATGGTCACTGCCATCATAAATGTACATTAACAATTGTATGTGTAATCTACTAGGCATTCAAGGCCATAAACCAGATTACTGTTTTCAGAGGGCATTTTTTTGTGTGTATTTTTTTTGGCAGAGGGCTCTTTGATACACTTGTGATCTTGCCTCCTAGAATTTTCTTTGTTTTACTGGTTCACAGTAAAACAGGAGCAGGTTAAAGGTGTAACAAGGGTATTGCCCAGCTGTAGTTACAGCAGGAAGCATTTGCATACCAGAGACTGATTTTTCCTAGCATCTCCTTCTACAAAAGAGATGCACCAGCAAAGCATGTAGGGCTTCACAGATGGGCTGTAAAAGAACAATAGGAATATTGTAGCTGTGTTTGCTGTGTCATTTCCTTCCATCTTTTCATTTGCTGTCTTACTCCATCACTCTTTTTTTTTTTTTTTTTTTTTTTCCTGTCCTGTCAGTCCCTATTTACTTTGCTCCTTGCTGGCAGAGTTATTTGGAGTGGAAGTGGATGGTTCACATCACATGCTGATGCTCATGCAGGAGTGCCCTCACCAGCCCAGCCATCCTGGCTGTTTGAGAGCTGCAGAAAATGCAGAGCACCACAAGGGATGGAGACCCAAAATTTACTTTGCTGCCATCATGACCGTGGATCCTTCTCCAGTGATGTATTCAGGACACTTGGATGCCAGTGGGAGGAAACAGAGAATAAAAGAAAACACAGAGGGAAAGGCCTCCAGAAAAACATTTGAGTTACTACAGATGTGCCAGGAAACAAATTTGGGATGACAATGCTGCATGGACAGGGTTGTCTCTGGTTGGCCCATGGTGACCTGCTGGAGCGAGTGTGGGCTTTTCCTTGCAAGGAAGAGGAGTATGGAAAGGACACTTTCCTTAAGGATGCTTTTAGTAAGTTTCCTAAGCAGAAGAAATGCTGCATAGGTGTAGCTTTCAGAAAATTCACTTCAGGCATGAAAGAGGAGCTTGTGGAGAAAGCTCAAATTACTCCACTCCGCTGAAGAAATAAAACAAAACTTGATCATAGTTACAAAAATCAATCCAGGAAAAACCACACTGTGTCACCACGTTTCTGTGACAAAGTGCAAATGCTATTCTGGCCATGAACATGCTTACTGCAATGTCTGAAAAGATGCATTTTGATCCAATAACAACTGGATTTCACCCACCTTTATTTTGTGAAGTTATGCTGCATTATGCATTCCTGCTAACTGGAAGTTTTGGTGGCTGTGGGAACTGTGGTGTGAGACCTGGATGTTTATTGGGAAATCAGAGCTTGGAGGTGACGGACTCAGCCCATGCCTCCCATTGAAGTGATACCAGTGTGTTGTGAGGCATGGATTGCTGTCGTTTCCATGTTTCTCTGTGTGTTTTGCCACAATTTACAGGACTTAATGATGGTATTTGATATAAAGAAGCACCTGTGATAGGGATTATTGATCATCAGCACAGATGATTGTCCATGTACGTGTCACTGCAACATGTACTGACCTGCCTTCTTCATTTAGAGCCCTGTTCCCTCTGCTTTCTTCCTGCCATGGGCTACATTCCACAAAATAACCCAAAATCCTACTTGAGGGCACTCTCTTAGTCATCAGTTTCCTGTTGGCCATCCCTGGAGCTGCTTTATACCTTCTTGCCAGCATTCCTCATGCTAGCTGCTCTGATGTAAGCTCCTTCTCCAAAATGAAAAAATAAAAATTAACCCAGTTGCCTTGGGTAATGTTCATTCTGCTAATGCACATTGCTACGATAAGAGGAATGACTTGTCACTTGAGATAGCTGGAAAAGGAAATGAGGAATTTATTCAGCAGAGTGCAAATTGTATATTGCTTTCTCTTCCAGGGAGGCAGCAGGTCCCAGTGGTTGGTGTGAGGTGGAGAATGGCTTGGTGCTGGATGTGTGACTGGTCCTCACCACACACATGCTGTGCTTTGTCATTCATTGCTTGCTTGTGTCTCCTTCTGTCCCTAAAAAGTGAAAGGATAGAGGCCATTGTCTTTTATTCTCTGGCTGATAGAAGAGCAGCCTTTACACTTCTCTTCCTGTGCATTGCATCCTTGCTGTCCAAACCGCCTGCTCAGCCCAGCAGGGAACCAGGGCTCCTTTCCATCATCCCTGCCTGGGCTGGCACCACGTCCTCACCACACCTGCCCTTGTGCTCTAGGTACGGGAGGCTGAGGCTGCGTTTGGGTTCTGCCTCCTCCATCTGGGGGAAAGCAGGAATGCTGTGCAGCTGGGGCTCCTGGGGTGGGGAGGACAGGTTTGCATCTTGGCTTTCAGCAGAAATGCCCAGGCACTCCCACACAGCTTTGGCTGCTGGCTCAGTTCTCACTGCCCTGGGTTTGGTTTGGTTTGGTTTGGTTTGGTTGGGTTTGGTTTGGTTTGGTTTGGTTTGGTTTGGTTTGGTTTGGTTTGGTTTGGTTTGGTTTGGTTGGGTTGGGTTGGGTTGGGTTTGGTGGGAGGAGGCTGGGGCAGTAATCCCAGGGCCCTTGCATTACCCTTCCTCTGGCTTTACTCTTCCACAGGAAGCTTTTCCTGGCTGACTCAGCCTCACCTGCTGGTGTGGGAGCTGTGAGCAGGGCTGGGACGGAGGTGTCACTGCATCCTTGCTGTTCTGCAGCTCCACCTGGGACTCCAGCAAGGCTGCACCACCAGTCCACCCCTGCCGGGTCTGTCCTGTGCTCACTCCACCCACCAAAGCCTGATTTTAGTCTCCACTTTCCAGGATGGGAGGCCTTGGTCAGATCTGTTGGGACCAGGGACCATGCATGACCTGCAGAAGGGAATTCCTTCCAGCAGGGACAGCCCTGCAGGCTGTTTTGGTGTCCCAGGGTGTTCTGGTCCTCACCTGGGTCTCATCTCTGCAGCCCTGGGCTGTGAAATGAGAAGCACCCTCTTGTTTTTCAGGCTGAGATCCAGAACCAAGGCGGGACCTTAAGCCTTGACTGGACTGATGTGGAATTTTGTAGGAGAAAGCCATTTGAACAAAGCACACCAGGTTTAGTTGTGAGTTTTTATGGGGGGAAAAGAGTGGCTTCATGTTTAGTTTTGATCAAAGTATTTTTAGAAGCAGGTCAATTACACAGAGCATTCCTAAGCTTTCATTTCCCTGTCAGTCATTAAAAATGTTGCATTTTTGTTGTCTTTCACCTCTAAATTGAAATAAAGAAAATAAATTTTATTAGAGTGCATTTATCGTGCTCTCTTTTTACCTCTTACATGCTTAAAGTTGGTTCCGAACTGAATATTAATAATTGCATTGTATTCATTTATTTTAAACTTGACTCTAAGCCTGAAAGCAACCAAGCAGAAAAAGTATTTAATAACCAACAAACTTAGAGGAGCAGAACACATAGCCCAGTGCTGTTAACATCCTTCAGCAAAAAAGATTAACTACTGCTGTCGTCATTTAAGCTTTGGGGGGTGGGAGGGAGCGGGGGAAGGGAGAGAGGAGATGTCTGATCCACTTAATGCAAAGTATAAATTGATGTCATTTTAATTTTCTTCTTATAAGATTTACCACTTTACATGTAAATACCAGGCAGCACTGTGGCTATACTGGATTTCTGATTCATATGGAGAATGTGTTCATCTGCTGGAACTTAACTGATCACACTGAGTTAAGGGGAGGATAATAAAAAGCTATGGAGTGAATAATGGAAGGATTTAAAAATGAGGCATGGGGGGCAGAAGATAGGATACAGAGTAATTTTGGAGGTAAAACTACAGTTGAGATTAACAATATATTTCTGGACATCTGGCTGATCTAAAGCCTGTCTGATGATTGTCTTGTAATTGTTAAACCTGCCGCCTTTATGTGTGGGATTAGGCCTGTTTAAATATGCATGCAAAAGGCAGAATAGTTATTGATTCTGTGCAGCATAATTTGTGTGGATCTTCGTTTGGACTCAAATGGAGTTTATTTCTACTTTAGTTCACACATGCTCGGTTCTTGTTTAGCTTTTTTCTCAAATGCTATGTCAAAATGAGCATTTGTGAGAAGCTTAGTGATAGGGAAAGAGTTTGAAATAAAAGTTACCATTTTTAGAGGGATTGATTTATAAAGGAAAGATGAGCATTTTATTAGTTACTGAAAGTGTATCTTCTGAACAATTGTATGAAAGTTAGCATCTAATAATCCTGCATCTGTATTTAATCCCTTTCACTGCCACAGATCTTTAATTAAAGACTCTTCTATCTTTATGCCAATTAGTTTGAGATCCTAACCTTTGTGCTTAACAGAATGGTTGCAGCTCTGCTGACATCCTCAGTGCTGTTTGTAAAGGAAGAAAACTGCAGGAAAAACACATCAATATCAGCCCCCATGGAAACACCCGAGCATTTCATTAGCTGCTGTAAGCTGGAGCGACAATAAGCTGGAGGGAAGGCTTTATTAGGCCAGAGGTGGTAAATGGAAAATTGGCAGCAGAAAATCAAAGTTTGGTCATGAACAGCCCCTCACAACTGCAAAGAGCATCTCAGCGTTCGTGTGTTTGCATTTCCACCGTGCGCTGTTCACAACTGAGTCAGGCCACGTAATAAATAAATAACCCAACCTTCACGGGCAAGGAAAAAGCAGTGTGATGGCTCAGAGCCAGCAAAAGCTGCTCTGCAGCCATCTGCTCAGCATCAGCCCAGCACCAGCCTGCATGCTGTGAGCAGGGAGTACAGATCATTCCCCAAGGCCTGATGGTCAAAATGTCACTGATTTTATGTTCTTTGCTGAGTGTATTTAATGTGATCTTCTCCTTACAGCAGCCATCTCTGCTGGTGTTCTAGTTACATGTCTATATTAGAAATCCACTGTAAATATGTGGTGTCTATATTAATAGGCTGAGGGTAGGGAGCTGAAATTATGAGTACTATGATTTGCTGTTCTAAGATGGTTTAAATGGAAAAAATTACATGTCAAGGGATGTAAGAGAAGAGACAGATTTATGCTGGCGTAAGAGTGGTCAGAAAAAGTGATGTTTATGTAGAGTCACATTTCCATTTAGGTACCTAAAAGTGCTGATAAGTCCTGGGGTTTTCATGTGGTCAGGCTGCTCTGTGCAGTGAGACAGCCTTTGGAAATTGGGTGTCTGTTTTCTACTGCATTATCTCTTCTGAGTATCTTGGTGCTTTTGAAATGCCCTTATTTACAAGATAGGCTTTTTTAATCTCTGGCAATCTGGTTTAAGTAGGTACGGAAGCAGCAGCCTCTGTATTTTATCCTCTGTCCTGTGATGCTCATTCTTGGGTGCTGTCTTTATGCTTTAGTAGTGCTGACAACCAAAGTCAACATTGGGGTTTTAGACAATAGATGGAAGAAGGAAATAGGGGACATGGGAACTCACAACTCTGGTTTAGGGTTTAGATACCCAAAATCTGATAAAATAATGAGCTGTAGTCTACAAAGTATTTTTGTGGAGAATTCTAAGCCTTTATTTCAGTGTTTCTGCTGTCAGTTCAGGCAGTATTTTGTGGGTGTGGGTGCTCTTTGTCCTTGGGGGAGCTAAACACTCTCAGGTGTTAAAAAAGTAAAAGTGACACCAGAGAACTCTTCAGGTAATTCTGGGTGGATTTAGAGAGGGCCATGTGCTTGATGCTTCAGAGGTGGAGATTGAAAGTGTAACAAAAATTGTCAAGTGAAGCAGGAATTGTCACATTGGAACATCAAAGCTGTAAATGAGACTGAGATCTGTCTTTATTCTTTTTTCCCCCAGCCAGCTCTAATTTAAACAGGCTGTGTAACCAATTTTATATGTGATCCATGGAGTCACGTTGGCCATGCGTACTTGCAAAAAGAAAAGAGTTAAGAGCATGACAAACCTGCCAATAGAACTGTCCTTAGACCTTGCTCTTTCACTGTGGTGCTGCTGCTGAAGGAGGACAAGGAGCCCCCTGAGCAGCCTAGCAAACTGTGGTGTCTGCAGCGGCCATGGTGTGTTCAAACTCACTGTGCAACCATCTGAACATGGACAGCTCGAATCACACCCTGCTCCAGAGAGGATTTCATCAGGGCTTTGTTCTGTAGTGCCCAATTTTCCATGTGCTGAAAGTACATAGTTTGCACAAGCATTTTTCCCATCTGCTTTGCCCTTGTAGCTATTACTCAGCTTCTGAGCAGCTGGTGCAGGTCTTTAATCTGTAATTCCTGAGCACTGAGACCAGGCTGTGCCAGGGGTCTGAATACACAGGACATTACACAGTCATTCAATTCCTTCTCTTTTGGTGTGAAATGCCTCCACTTCCTCCAGTGTCCTCTGTGTGACAGTGCTGGCCATTTTCATCCCCAATAAACTTTCCTTGGGATGTCCCTCATTTTTTGTGACTCTCATAAGAGCAGCTCAGTTCCAGTGCTTGCAGAATTTCTCTAATCGCTCCTCCTGGCACGGGTGATTGCAGCTTGCCCTGTGTTGCCAGCTCCTTTGTCATCAGGCTGTTTCAGTACAGCTTTTTCGTGTTTTCCACGTGGTGCTCTGTCAGCAGGTTTCCTGCAGGGAGCTCAGATGGTTCCAGCAGTATTTCTGTTGTATAAAAAGTGAGTCAGCTTTTCAGAAAGAGTTATTTGGGTTAATTTGCAATAACCAAGCTTCAGCGAGCCTTGCTTTCTGCATGGTTTTATCCCATTTCCTCTGTGCCTTCATTTACTAGAGCAAGTAAGACAAGCTAGAAAAAAATATTTTAATGTTAATTTTTTGATGGTCAAAATAGGACACCTGTTTAAATTAATAAAACATTGGGGTTTTTGCTTCATTTACCTGCAGTAATGCAAGCAATGCTGCTAAAGATGTTCACTGACCATCTGGATATGAAAACCAATGCTGGTTGAAGTTTTGAAAGGAATATTTTCATAATTTGTTGCATTTTGATGGGACATTGAGATTTAAGAAATAGCAGTGAAGATAATACCTTGCTGGTGGTTTGCTTCCAGGTGCCCCCATTCCAAGAAGTGGAGGCAATGGCTCATACCCAGTGGTGTGACCATGCCTGATGGTAGATGTTGCAAGAATATTATTTTATTTTCAATAGGTAGGCCCTAGTTTCTCATTTATATTGACACTTTATCAGCTTGTGCAATAGAAACTATATTTACATTTACTTAACTTTTTTTCTAATATTTCTAATATAATTGTTTTAGTTCTTCTTGTATTGACATTCTTAAACAGTGCAGTTGCTGTAATGATGCATCAGGGGTGTATTTACTTGTGCTGACATTAGAATATCCATTTGAATGAGAAAATATTTTCCTCAACAGAAGTGTAAATGTGTTTTAGAAGCCCTTACATTTCTGTATTGATCAGCAAATTTGACTAAAGTAAGTTCAGCTTACTTTGTCATGTTGGCATAAAGCATTTGGCTTTGTTTGAGCAATTCTGTTGGGGGAAAAGGCAAAGTATGTAGAAAGAATATTTTTTCATTATAGTTTAAGCATTGCTTTGCTTTGAGGAATCTCTTGGGGTGCACTTGCCTGAACTTTTGATTTTTAAGGCAGCTTGCTCTTGCAGAGGCATCATTTATCCCATGTGGAGTATTCCAGGGATGTGTTCTTATCTGGACACCATTTATGATTTGTGCCTTAGCATCCAGCCATGGTTTTTTTGTCTCTATGAATGACGTGCATTTAAATCTTCAAGTCCAGGTTTCTCTGCTAACCAAAGTGTTCATCCCTGAGCCAGAGGGATCATCCAGACCTCCCAGTCATCCCTCTCCTGTCTCTGGCAACACCACTCTGCTCTTGGAAGGGATGCATCAAGTCCCTTTTCTGTGTCTAGGACATGGATGTGGTTGGTTGGATGTTTCTTCTGTAATTTCTCTAGGGAGATACAAAGTGGGAAGCTGGAAGATGAAGAATAAAAAGGTGGTGACCTGAGAGACAAAGGTTTTTGCCTAATCTATTTAAATGGTTTAATGGTAGAAGGGGTTAGTTCTAAGCAATTTGTATTTTGTAAAGAACTTTGTAGGTCAGATTTTTTGTCTTTCTTGCTATATTACAGACTGGTATTTTTTCTTTAATTAACAAGGCATTCATTTGATGTTTCGTTCATGGTGTTTGGATTACTTAGAGGTCAGTGAGTTTCAGCTCTTCTGTGCTTAATTCACAGTGTATCTGGAATATCTTTTGAAATACACCCCAACTGGCACAAACAGAAGAAGATTAATTTTTGTTAATTTTCAATATTCACATTTCTTGATGTGGTATATTTTGGGAGGCTTTCTACTGATCTTGATTCTGGGTTTCTACAGCAAAATGCAGTGCAAAATGCATCAGGTCTTTGCAATGTAGAAACTTGCAACTGAAGTACCAAAATCAATGAAGTGAATGGAAATGCCCCTGTGGGAAACTGCCACAAGAAACAGCAGAATAAGGGTTAAAGGAATGGCATTGTTTTGGTGTAGAGGATCCTTTCTGTGAAATTCAATCAAGGAAACAAACAGCAAGACAATAAAAAATTATATTAGACTCCCAGAGAAGTTCCTGTTACTTGTTGGGTTGTGTCTTCTCCAGACACTGATTTTGTAGCATCCCCTGTCGGTAACACTTAGATGGGAATAGTTTTGGTTTTGAAGAAGCAGAACTTGCTGGGTCTGTTTGACAGGGCTGTCACAGCTGGAAGCAGCCTTTGCTTTCTCCCTGTGAATCCTAGGAAATTCACAATCCCCAGGCTTTGACCTCTGCAGCATTCAGGCAGGAGAGCTCCCCAACAGCCTGGTGTTGGAAGCTGTAGGGTCTCCCTTATAATACAGTCCATATCAAAATGCAGGTCTTTAATTTTACATGTTAATTAGGTAGGAGGATGTGGTCCTTTTGTGTGTGCCTGGACTTTGGAAGAGAACTCTACTCTATGTTAACTGTGCTTGGCAACATGAGATGGAAAAGGTGTGTCTGGTCTTTTCCCATACTGTTTGGCGACAAGGTTTTTAATTTTTTCTGTAATTATTATTGTTATATATGGATGAGTGTAGCAATTCTATTTTTGTTTCCTTCCCTGCTGAGACTGCTGCTCTGTCATCCCTCCCAGGCTCTGATTCCTGAGCTTAGAGAAGCCTGTTTGGTAAACACCGTGGTGCTGGTGTGCTGTCCTGGATTAACAGTGTGCATCAGCTACAGCCAGCTAGGATGGCAAATTTGGGAGCTGCATCCCTGCCTGCAGCCACTCACAGCACTGTCCTAGTGACAGCTGCTGGCAGGGTGTAGTAAGAGCTGGTGAAGTAAAAGAGGAAAGCTTGGTGGAGTAATCAACTAGGAATTTTTATGGCTCATGCTCAGCCTTTTACAGTTTTCTATTTTCTGTCGTTAGTAGGTGGTTCCCCAAATTGGAACCTATAAAGAGCATAGATGAGGCTTGAATAAGATCAACTGGCAACAGAGCAAACATGAATTTTACAACAACCAGTCAAATGAAATAAAACAGAATGATGTGTATAATGATCGTAACATTAGCTTGCCTTACTGCTCATATGAATGCTAGTAAGATAAATATTGAATATCTGTAAATAAACTAGCATTATACCAGCATGAAACCCCCCTTCAAACTGTAATTCTTCTTGAGAAAGATGCAGTGGTTTTCTTTAATCTTTTCAACAGGGGCCCTACAGTGAATCATTTCCTTTAATTGCTGTGCTGAAACACGTAACAGGTTTTTTTATGCCTACTTTTTATATTTGTCTTTTTTCTTCCCGTTAATTGCAGTACTTCCATTCAAGCTTGAAAATGAAATTGCTTCCTCAACATATTTCTTCTCTGCTTTATGTAAACATAGGGGGGTTTATTAGCCCAATTTCCAGGGAGGATGGAAGTGCACTAACCCAGCCACACAGAGAGGCTTTCTCCAGCTGTTGTAGTCACAGGCACTTTAAAGGAAACTCCGAGGAGTTGCCAAGCAGAACAAACCTCCTCTGCTTCTCTCACTCTGTGCAGTTTATCTCGTGCCTGGGGGACTGCAGAGCAGCACCAAAATGCAGTGGGATTTCTGCTCACCTCTGCCTTCCCAGTGCCTGCTCCAGCAGGCTCAGAAAGGCTTTGCAGGTTGCACTCTGCAACTGTGTGCACCAAAACCAAGAACCAGATAAAATCCTTCTCTCCCTTTCCTTTAAACAACCACCTTCCTTAATTCATTTGCATTGATTGCAGGTTTGGTTAGCAAGAATGTTAACTGTATATCAAAACCTGATTAAAGCTGATGAGATTAACAGGAGTAAAGAAGTCTGAAAGTATTTAAAAATGAGTCATCTTTCATAGCAATAAGATATGCAAAATACCATACAATTTGGTCCATCTGTCATTAAGGACATCATTGCAGCTGTTTTAGGAAAAGCAAACTTGAAGGATTAAGTAGCAAGGTACTATATGTAGAATCTAAAAGTTTGATTTAAAACCCAAGAGTAATCCCTCCCTTCTGCAAATCTTATGCTGCACCTCAAATAGCTGGAATATTCCTGCTCAGCTTTGGGGTATTTTGGTGGTTTTGACAGAGGACAATTCTGGTTATGACAAAGGGGTCTGCAGATGGAAGCAGCAGCCATTCCATGTCCCAGGGCTCTTCTGCAGGGTCTGGCAGCAGCTCAGCCACAAATGGCACTGAGACTTTCTGGAGCCATGGCAAGGAAGGAGTTTAAGCAGTGGGAGACCTGTGGTTAAAAGGTTTTCCTGGTGGCATCAGTGTCCTGATGGGGAAGAGAGCTGCAGAGAGACTTGTGTCTCAAAAGGGCATTAAAGCACCTGCAGTGTGGTTACAAGTGTGTTACCAGCAATATGGTAGTGTCACTTTGGTATTGTAATTATCTGAATTATCTGGTATTTTTTACTGTTTTTGCTGTTGTGGTGTGGGTTTTGGGGTTTTGCTGTTGTCATTTTTGTTACTTGGGTTCTTTTGTGTTGCTTTGGTTTGGTTTGAATTTTTGGTTTGGTTTTGCTTGGGTTTTTTGTTTCTTTGTTTGTTTTTCTTGTAGTATTCTTTTGTTTTCTTTAATAATCAAACATCTGGGTTGAAATTTTTGTTTCTGCTCTGGTTGACTTTTTTTGGTTTTCTTTCAGCTGGAATTTAGCAGTTTGAGTGCAGGCTACATAGAAACTTTTTTTTTTCCCCATGCAAGCACATAAAGACATACATACTCAAAGGTGTCAGTATTTCAATTAGTAACTCTGACATGTAGCAAAACCCAGCTAATATATGAGGAATATGCTTTTTTTTCAGACACATACTCAAGTGAATACCCACAAACAGGAACTCCAGTATCTCAACCATTTAAGCACCAGTATATGAGTATGTATAGGAATATAAAACACAATTCAGTCATTTCATTCCATCCAGAGAGTTTTGATGAATGGTTACAGGTCCTAAACTATTTTAAAATCATATTTATAAGAAATGGTGTGGAATTCTGATTTTGCAATCCTGTTGGGATTTGGGGCAGATACTTCCTTCCTCTCTCTAAAAAAGCATTGAAGCATTAAAAGCAACTTTTGGCTTTGACTTTGGCTCCTGTAACAGGAGCAGCACAGGAAAACCAGAGCTGTACACAAATGAACAGAGCAGTATGAAAACTTTCCTGTAGATGCAGAGCCAGAATGTTGGACCTTGGCTGGGCAAAACTGGGTTGATTTAGAGTAGAACAAACCTTATTTTTGCCTTGTTCCTCTTTCACTTCCTTGACTGTGTTGCTGCTTGTGTTTGGGAGATGGTTATGGAGAGCATGGTTGGTTTTGAAGGACTGGCTTGGGCATGCTGAACTGAGAACATTTTCTTTCTCAGCTGTACAA
This sequence comes from Turdus rufiventris, assembly GCA_013186435.1. Taxonomy (NCBI): domain Eukaryota; kingdom Metazoa; phylum Chordata; class Aves; order Passeriformes; family Turdidae; genus Turdus; species Turdus rufiventris. The sequence continues at coordinate 3,925,728 of PYHW01010003.1, read as the reverse complement.
CAGCATAGTGGGGATCTGTGGGTTTTTCACAACAGAGATCCATCCTGTGTGCACTGCCTCCAAAAGCAGAAAACACTGGAGCATGGTGCTTGAAGAACTCGAGAGGAAAACATGGCTCATGTGAAAGGAGAAAGGAAAAGAACCAGAAGTCTTAATGATGCAAGAAATGTGTCCTTTCTGGGGAAAAAAATAAAGCAGCCCCACAGTAGGAATGGCAGTTCTCAGCTCATTCTGAGTATGATTAGGACAATGTAAATAACCAGTGATTTTCCCTAAAATGGGATCAGGACATGAGGGGCTTGATTGCAATAATAAAATCCTTTTTAAACTTTAAACAAAACCTTATCATTACATGTGCCCTCAAGTTGGTTTTTGGATGGACTGAACTGAAATTAATG
>PYHW01010003.1:3894831-3915366 GCA_013186435.1 Turdus rufiventris | reverse complement strand
TATTGTAACCCCAGACACTCTGGAGGCTCCCCCAGAGGCTCCTGACCCGTTTCTCCCTTGCTCTGCAGATCACTGGCGTTATCCTCCTGGCAGTGGGCGTCTGGGGCAAGCTCACCCTCGGCACCTACATCTCTCTGATTGCTGAGAACTCCACCAATGCCCCCTACGTGCTCATCGGGACGGGCACCACCATCATCGTCTTCGGGCTCTTCGGCTGCTTTGCCACCTGTCGCGGCAGCCCATGGATGCTGAAGCTGGTGAGCAGACATTCGTGGCACCACCTTATTAGTGCCTCCACTTACTAGTGGCTGGTTGCTTTTTTTTTTTTTTGCCTTTACTCAGAATTAGGATTGAATGCATGAGAGATGGATTTTCTCATTCGGACTTAGTTGTTTATTAATTCTGGTTTATAGTACAGAGAGTTTTGTAGCGCTTCTAGCCAACAAGCTAGAAACACAAAAATGTCACTATATTTTGCTAGTTACAAGGTCTTTTAAAGGCCAACTATCCAATTAAAAACTAACATCTGTATTATTTATACTTTTGACTCAATAATTAAACACCTGTGACCCATATGGCAGTACCTTCTAACCAGCTAAAAACTACCTGAAATCACGAAGAAGGAGCAAGAAGGAAGAAGAGCTACCACCTAAGAACCTCCATCTTGTTCTGTATCTATTACTATATTCTAAAACCCCAAATTCTAAACTTTTCACCATGTGGTATTACACACTTCTGTTGAAATTACACACCAGTGATTCCAACTCCACCACTCAATTTTGGAAGCCTTTTCCATGTCCTCAAGTCAAAAGCAGTGTTCTTCTGAGGGTCAGTGCCAGAAAGCACAGAAAGCTCAAAACTCCCAAGGAAACCCAAGTGCCTTAGGAGGGGAGGAGGGGTTTTGATCACTTGGGATTCCCCCCACCCCGTGACAGACGTGGTTTTTAGGCACATAAGCTAGATTTTATTAATCTTTATGTTCAACATGTGTGCATTTAGGACCAAGAGGGGTGGGGAAAAAACCCTCTTCACCAAAACCAGTTTTCTGATTGACTGTGAGTGAATTTCGCCACACATGGTGCATAACCCCAGGAGTTTGGAGCAGGCTGGAATGCTGCTGAATGGCTCTGTGAGTCGTTCTGCAATCATTCTGGTTTTCTGTGAGCCAGACAGATAAATATATTTACGATCTTAAAGATGCCCAAAGCATTTCAACTGTGAAATTCTTTCAAACTCTATTTTAAGGGGTCAGTTTAATAGGGAATCAGGCTCTGCTAGCTGCTCCATAACTCCTGTAACTTTCTTAAGCTGTGCCCCTAACAGTAGCATGTGCTGTTCCAGCACGTGGGTTATTTTCATTGTACATACAAGAAATATTCCTAAACTTCTTTTCTCTCCTGAACAGCTGCATTAATTGGACACTTTCTTTTTCTAGTTCTGCCTTCACTGTTGTGCTCCTTTCCCCAATAACTTTTCATTAAAGCTAAGTTTCTCTTTCTACCCTAAATCCTGCTAGGACTGAATTTAATTTAAAATGTTTCCTTTCTTAATTAACTGTTACTTAGCAGGTGGAGTAAAAAGGTAATTTTTCCTCCAGAAGATTAAGCCCCAATTTCAAATTTTACTATCCCACTTTGCATTTTTTCTTTATCTTCTTTATTTCTGCTTAAATATATTTTTAGCACGTGGTGAGTGCCCACACTGAAAGCACTGTTTTCAAGGTTGATTTAGCTGCTGATCCAAATGCTGCACCTAAAGCCAAATATGGACTTTGGCTCCGCAAAGTGTTTGGAGCATATGTGTAGTGCTACTGTGAGAATATTTCCAGTGAAGGCAATATTTCAGTTCATTCATTGGAGGGACTTCAGGAATCAAATCCCAATCTGGCAGTGAGACAAACACAAACCAGAACATTGGGGAATCCTGTTGACCTTAGCAGAGCACCATGCTAACAGGAAGGGTCTGTTTGTATTCCTTATTGCAAGAACAAAACCTCAGTGACTTGGATTCACCTCTGGCATGTGAGTGTGTTTTAGTTTATATAAGAATGCTAAGAAATGTGGGAACAGAAATGTCAGAAAATACATTAATTAAGCAGTATCTATCAGCTATGAGTTGTATAAACACATGTTTTGCATTCAGGTCATAACCTGTGTATCTCCTCCAAAAGACCTTTGGTTTCTTAACATCTTCGAAGGGTGCCTAGAGGGGAAAGTTGTATTTTATGTGATAATATCTGTGCTGAGACAAAAGCCTATCATGCTCTGACTTCTCTTGCCTCCTGCCTTTCCAGTATGCCATGTTCTTGTCCCTGGTGTTCCTGGCTGAGCTAGTGGCTGGCATTTCAGGGTTTGTCTTTCGCCACGAGGTAGGTGCAAATGTGCTGAGTTTGCTGCTGGCAGCGCCGCCCTGGGCAGGAGCTGCTGAGAACTTCCCTGAAGCGTGGAGAATGTGTGGGGTGCTGAGCTCGACAGCTCCAGCACATCTCCAGGGCTCTGCTGATCTGCAACAAAAACTTGTGCAGCTCCTAAAAACCAGTGTGATTCCAAATGGAGGGATTTAGGCAAAGCTCTTGCCCTCAGCTGCCTGATTTACTCTTGAGCTATGAGGTTTTGTGTGTCCACCATGTAAGATCTTCTTTACTCTTTTACATATGCTGAGGGCTGCAAAATAGATTAAATGCTTTTCTTAAACACAGCTTTTTCAGCCAGGCAAATGCTAGTTTATGTAAGGCAGAGACAACTTCTGCATCACACCAGATTTGCTGTTTTGTAAATATTTTCCTTTTTTTGGTGGGGGGGAGAGAGGGGGTGGGGAGGGAGTGGGATGGGATTTCACTTCTATCTTGAGAATAAAGAGAGATTAGAAGTAGAGTGAGGAAACTGGGACAGGAAGAAGCTTTAAAAAAGCATGATAGTTTGGATTTGTAGTAACACTTCTACTTTATCCACTGTAATCAGTTCTATCTGCCTGTAAGTCCATGGACCTACATGCCACTGGTGCTGAGCCAGACCAGCCCCAGAGACCCTCCTTGTCCTTCCTCTTTGTATTAGCTGGTTTTCCAGTCTCCTCTTTGGACATGACATTTCCATTGCTGTGGTTTTGTTCACCCTTACAAGCAGTGGATTGTGTTTAGTGTGGTCCTGAGGTGCCTGTGCACCTGCTGAGCATTCCCATTTCATCCCAGATAACCTGCAGCAGCCCCAGGGTCAGACTGCTCCTTTTGAGAGCATTTTCCAGCTGAGGGACCTCTTACCAAATCCCTTTGGTGCTGGGGATGCCTGGTCAGGAGATTCATGTCTTACCAGGGTGTTTGCACAAGCTTTTGCTCCCACCTGGCATCCATGAGCAGGGGGAAGCGTGCAGACTTAGTGCTGGAACAAAGTGCTTGGGGGAAAAGCATAAAATGATACCTTTTTGATAGGTTCAGTCATTTTACAGTATTTTTTAAAACGTACCAGTTTGCTGGCATAGTCTGGTTTCTGTGTCTGATATCCCACTGGAAAAATGGCATGAATGATTCCTGACAGTTAAAAGGGAGCTCTACCAGCTCTAAAAACACCCTCAAAAACAACTGAGAAGGGCTAGTTTGGATGTCCTGTTAGGAAATTTGGAAATGCATTTGCTTCCTGCAAAAACTACTTCAGATGCTGTTTCTTGTTGCTCACATGAACTGGTTTTTGTTTTTTTTTTTCCCTCACCCTCACAGATCAAGGACACTTTCCTTAGGACATACACTGAAGCAATCCAGAATTACAACAAGAACGATGAGCGGAGCCATGCAGTGGATAACGTACAGGAAAGTGTAAGTCTAAAACCTGGTACCAAAAATTAGTCCAGAGAGAAGGCATGGATTTGATCCCAGAACATGAAGTTTTCATGGCTCAATTTGCAAGCAAAATTAGAGGCTGGAAAAACTGATCTAAAGAAAAATTATTTCAGCTGCCCAGGACCCCTAAATTTTAGTGGAAAAGCTGTCTGATAAAGGCAAGGCCTGTCCCACTGGCTGGTTTTGGTCCCAGATCTTGAATTAGGTTTAGGGGGCAGGTCTATTCCTAAAGAGCACACCTTGTTCCTAAGGGAATTTGCCAGTAAGATTATAAAATGTTTTAAATTTGAGCTGGATGAGGCAGGGTTTAAAAATCTTGTGTCTTGCATCACTGATAAAGTGCAGCAGTTCTCTTCACTAGCACAGTGAGAGGCTGGAAAAGGAGACCTGGTGAGTTAAGGAGAAGAACTGGGTGTATTTTCCCCAGAGGAAGATGGAGAGGAAAACTGCTGAGGTTGGCAGTTGACAGCTGTGCTGGAGGGATGGAGCAGGAGATGATGGAGAGGAGCCTTTCTGACCCTCAGTGGGTAGCAGGGCAGTGGGGGATGCCTTTCCTTGCAGCAGGGCACAGGGCAGGGGCAAATGCCACAGCACAGCCAAACCAGTTGGGGATGCCACCCACAAGAGAACAAATCCACCATCCGCAGCACAGAGTGATAAAATTCACATTTAAATTCCCACTGGAAGCTCTGCCATAGCAAGAAGCTGTTCCTTCAGTTTGCAATACATTCTGCGAGCCAATTTCCTTTCCATATGATTGTAGCTCAGTGAATGGCTGAAATGTCAGTGTCATTGCATCGATGACTTCTAGACCTTTAGAGATTGTGTTGGACCCTTCAGCACGGTTGGAACTGTGCTCTAACCTGGTTTCTCCTGGTTAGCAGATTACTGCAGTGCTCCCAGCTGGGTATATTCTGCTGTCAGATTGTCTGTTTGCATAATGCTAACCTGTATTTTAAATTTTTGATTCCTTGGAGCTGACCAAACGAAGTAGTTCTGAGTAGTTTTAAAGTGTTCCTGTTGTAGCAAAATGTTAATTTTATTCATAGTTCTCTTTTTACAGGAACTGCCTTTATAAGCCCTTTCCATGCAGAAAATTTAGCACATACTCCATACTTTTGAGTCTTCTGGCTTAGGATCTAAATCAGAACATCCTTCCCAATACAGAGTTTTCTAGCTGGCTTCCTAGACACACCCTGTGAACATATGGTCTCCTTCTATTCACAGCTCAGGGAATTGTCCTAGAAATTATTTTGGTGAGTTAGAGAAGCTTCACCTTATTGATTTGTGTTAGTTTGAACCTGTATGTATTATATGTAATTCTGTGTAATGCTTTGAGGTCTTGAATTTAATCAAATAAATTTGAGGGTCATCTTTAATCAAATAAAAAAGTAAAGTAAAAAACAAAAACCCAACAGACCATCAAGTAAAAAAGATGGGTTTATGGCTGAACCTTTATCAAATGTTACAAATAATAGTTCTGCTCATGAAATACCTTCTTTTTAGTAGGTCACTGCTCCCATGTTCTGTAAATTACATCCCTGGTACTTTTGTAATTAATGGGGCAGGGATGGCATCTGCTGTTCAAAACCTGAGTTGCCACGTCTTTATTTTGATTATGATCTTACAAATTGGGCTGGGATGATTCTGCTGTAGTTTCAATTCTGTTTTGCTTGTTTGTGTGTTTTAAACCTGCCTCTCATCCCCCCCAGCTGAGCTGCTGTGGCATTCAGAGCTACACCAACTGGAGCACCAGCCCTTACTTCTTCAAGCACGGCATCCCTACGAGCTGTTGCATGAACTCCAGTGACTGTAACACTCAGGATCTGCGCAACATGACCGTGGCTGCCACTAAAGTAAACCAGAAGGTACCAGTAGTGTGTGCCAGGGGCAGCTGTGACACATCCAGCAGGGTATGGAGTGTGTGGCTGCTTGCAGCTGCACTTCATTCCAAATGGTGGTTGGCAATGTGCAAATGAGGCTGGAGTGATGGTAAGGATGGGCTTGGTCCTGCACTTGTTCCCTATTCTTTGAGCTGGCCTTTCTCAAATCCAGTCCCAGATGCAGCAGTTCTGAGGAAACACAGGTGACTGGCGGTAAATGTTGTGGTTGGTGGGTTCCTTTGTTGTGAGTTAAAATCTTTGAACGTGTAGGGCTGCAAGCACAGCCCAGCCACAGTGACCCTTTCCCTGGGGTCCCTGAAGGAGCAGGTTGGTGTGAATGGGTTAGCAGCACCACCTAATTAATGGCTTGTCTTCGTTTTCTTCTGCCTTCACTCAGAGTCAGGGTTAAAAACATAAAGGAGATGAATTTTCTCGTGTTTGGGTTGGTTGTTTATTAAATCTTATCTAAAGTACAGAGAGTTCAGCAACACTCCTAGCCACCAGCTGAAAATGGAGACAAACCTAGTTAGTTACAAGGTCTTTTAAAGCTGAACAGTCCAATGGAGAATTAACAACTATATTATTTATGCTTTTGACCCAATAACCAAACTCCTGTGCAAACCCTCAGTGCAGCACTAACTGTCCAACCAAAAACTACTGCCTGAAACCATGAAGAAGAAGAAAGAAGATCACTGAAAGGAGACACCACCCAAAATCCTCCATACTTACTGCTGTATTATAAAAACCTCAAATTTAAAACCCTTCACCATGTGAAATCACACACTTCTATTTAACTACACACCTGTGACTTTAACTCCATCACTCAAATTTGGGAACCTTCTCCAAGGCCTCAGGTCAAAAGTATTGTTCTCCAGGGGGTCAGTGCCAGAAAGCTCAAAAATCCCAGGCTTCTGGGCTGCAACAGGTTGGGCAGACATAGGGTTTAGAAGGCAAGTTGGGAGAACAGGAAGAAAATGGATAATTAGAGAATGAAAATACAGAAAACTCTAAAAAAAGGAAGAATAAAGAGAAAATAATGCAGCATTAGACATTGTGCTGAAGAAGTGCAACTCAAGTTATTGCTTCAAGTGCTAATGTGTCATCAGTTCTTTCTCAGTTGAGATGTGCAAGACAGGGAACAGTTTGTTGATAAGAGGAATGATGTTGTGGCTAAATCACCATTCTAAGTCGTAACACAGCTTAGTCAGACTTAAGGATTTTTTTTTTTTCTGTTTTTATTTTCAGAGATCTATTTATAAAATAAATAGAAGTCCTGAGTAGACAACAGGGGAAATATGGAAATGCTCTGTCTCTTCTGTTCCTTTTTCACCTCAGTCACTTGTGACTCAGAAGGTTGGACTGGTGGCTGAGCACAGCCTGAAACATCTTTGAAAACCAGTCAAGTAGACAACATTTTCTGGCATGTATTGTAAAAGGGATACTAGAGGATTATTTTCCACTAAGCCTTTCTGGTTTTTTGCAGTAGTTTAATGAGAGACACTTGTTGCAGATGTGTGGAATGTTGGTGGTGTCCATTGGTTGAGTAACTCACAGTCACCACCAGCAGTCTTGCATGAGCAGAGAGAGTGAGCCACTCTGTTCAGCTGCTCTTTGTGAATTTGCGTAAGTGGATGTTTTTGTAGGAGTGGGAGGAAGGTGAGAGGCAGGGCAGGGTAGATCCAGGGCATGTGCAGACAGCCAGCACCACAGCAGGATTGTGCCTCCTGGGCAGCCCACCCTGAGCCCTGCTCCTCTGCCAGCAGGAAAGCTTTCTGTGGGACTGATGCTCCAACAGCTCATCCCAGCTTTGCACTTCAGCACTTTTCTGGCCCTTTCCTGGCTCATAACCATTTAGGTACCATTTGTACTCCAACACTGTCTGCTGTTTCCCCGAAGTGCCAGGCTTGCTCTGCCTGCAATAAATCTGCAGTAAATCCCTGTCCACTTTTGGGTTCCTCATGGCACAGGGTGCCTGCTGAATCATAGAAAGTGACTGAGGGATCAGAGTGTGCTAGTCCAAGGCTAGTAACACATTTCAGCCACTCTTGCTCCTTCTCTCCTGTCAAATGCACAAATCACCTGATAGAAAAGGACTGCTGATTCCTCAGGAAATAGTTGAAGTAATTACTTGATTTAATTACCCAGAGGAAATTTGGATGTTTGGAAGTTCATGTGGTCTTGTCTCATTTTCTGACATAGCCATTGAAAACCAAAAGTTGCAGATTTCTGTTCAGCAGTTGTGAGATCTTAGAGCTGTCCCAGACATTTGAGCAAAGTGGGATACTTCTCATGGGAATAAAAAGCAAGAAGTAGAAAATGTTGTTTGGCCCTGTCTTTTCACTTCAGATAGGTAGCAAACATCATTGCCTCTGACCCAAGCCCCTTGCTCATCTTGGAAACAGGTCCTTTGATCTCTGTGTGTTGGAGAAAATGAAATAAATTTATTGCCTGTGTTCTGGAGGACCCTTCTCACCATGCCTGTGAACAAGTATATTTGGATTGCATCTTTTGGTGCATCTTGCAAAACTCTCAGTAGGATGAGTTTTCTATGAGCTAATCAAATTACTAGCAGTTTCTGAGGACTAATAATGAATTAGCCAAAGAGGATTAAACTAATAATATAATTACAGGCCTAAAAGACAGAATTCCTGGATTTGCTTTGCCAATTCTGACCCTAACTTGCTTAGTGACCTTGGGTTAATTATTTAGGTTCTCTGTTTCTTCATCTGAGACAGCACTAATACCTAACTTTAAGATCTGTCATTAGGATTAGCTAATTAATGTTCATCCAGTGCTTTTAATCAGAGTTCTTTACCAAGAAACCTCAAGAACTATTCCTCTCTAAAAACTTAAGAAAGGAGCAGATGCATGGAGTTAAGAAAGATCAGATCCTTAGTAAACTGTCCCTTCTGTGCTCTGGGTCTCTGGATCAGCACCCAGAGGTGCTCACACTGTCCTGTAATGCAGCTCATGGGTGCTGCTTGCACACTCAGTCCATGGCAAATAAGCCATATGAAAACATTCAATAAACAGATTATTGTGGCTTGGGAAAGCAGAGTCTCAGGTGAGGAGGGAGATCAAAACTCTGCCATTGCATGTTTTGTTGACAAGATCTTCTGTCTGCCTCAAATTACCACTGTGCTTCAGTGTTGCATCTCTTGAATGCTCTTCAGCAGAACAGATTTCAGAAGAGCTGGGAGAGCATTAAGCCATGTCAGACAGAATGAAAATACTGCTTGAGAAATCTGATCTCATTGCAGAACATGTAAGCACACAAATTGTAGTTGCTCGATGGGTTAAACAAGCAAGCTGGAGTCAGACTTACTGTACACTGTGGTAAAACATAGTTAATGTGTACACATAAACATTTCAGAAATTAATCAGGACCAGCTGTGCTGGTCCTCAGCTGCCATTAGGTTCAGCACTTCATTACTCTCAGGATTGAATGTCTTGTGATATTATAAACGAAGTTAAAGAAATGGTACCATTTATTTAATAAATGGCCCGTGTGCAATAAAGGACATTGTTTGTCCTTCTTGCTGTTATTTTTTTACAAGCACCTGATGCTCTGAGGTCATAAAGAGTTCCTACAGTGCTTACAGCATGAGGGGTGTGTGACTGTAAGTGAAATGTGGAGACACTTCTCTCTTACGGGACAGGAGTCCAAACTGGGAGAGGCTACTCACTGTTAGTTCTGTTTTCCAATTTCTGATAAAGTGGATAAAGTTATGATGTATAAAACTCCTCAGGAGTGGCCATAAACCAGTGTTGCTCATTTGAGCAGTGACTTTGGATTGTGGGGACAGATGGGTTAATAATGAGAGCAAAAAAAGGATGCCATCTTTCTTTTTTTTCTTCATGTGTCAAGTAACTTGTTTAGATGAATTTAGGCACCACGAACTACGAGATAATTTCAAATACATTTTTGGGGGGGTCAGATAGGTGAGGGGAGAAACTTGGCAAAGATTATTGTACTGAGGGGGAGCATCTCAAAAATGTCTCTGCAAGAGAAGGGCAGATATTGTGCATGAATCCTCTGGCCCTAGCCTGAGCTGTGAATTGAGGCCTGAGAAAGCAAGAGGCAGAGAGAAAATTCACTTTGGGGAGCAGGACAGGGAATTTTATGTCCAAGGGCAAATGAACCAAGAAAATTCATACAAAACCCTCTATAATTTTGTTACATGGTTTAAAGTTACATGCTGTTCAGTGCTTTGCCTGGTGTCCTTTGATGGGTAAAGGCAAGCAGAATGCCTCAAGGGACACTTTATTAAATATCTAGAATATTAGGAAATCAGCATCATTTTTTCATTTTTGACATCTGTATTGTATTATAACATGGGTGCATTGTTACTGGTTTAGTTCCAGGTCAAAACTATACTGTTTTTTAACTGACTTTTTAAAAAAAGACTCATAAAAATGAGTGCAACATCATATTTAGATTTTAAAAGTATTGAAATGCATTTATTTCTAAAAGGAACTGGTTTTGCCACAACTCCACATCATTCACTCAGAATTGCTATTTTAAAAAAAGGTGACACTGTTGGAAATTACATCAGAAATACTGTGCAGCCAGAGTTCATTCTAAATGAGAAATTGGTGTGTATGCATTCATGGCAGGGAAGGTCATACAAGGAATGATGATGTTTGTTTTCCAGGGCTGTTATGACTTGGTGACCAGTTTTATGGAGACAAATATGGGAATCATAGCTGGAGTGGCTTTTGGGATTGCATTCTCACAGGTAAGTGCATAAACACTCCCCTTCCCCCGCCTTTTCTTTTCCCCTCTTTTTCTTTACCTGGACTTCAAGGAAGGAAGGATTATGGAATGGGACTGAACTCAGCATGCTCATTAGTCCTGAGGTCATCTGTTCATTGATTTTCTTTTTTTCAACTTAAATGAAGTTTCTCCTTGGGAATATCAGTTACGGTTGAGCTAATGACTAGCTCAAGGAAAACAACTTGTCCCTCCACTGGGTCAAATAGAGGTTAACCCAATAAAACATTGGCTTAAATGGAGCATAAACAGCTAAGAAGACAAATAGCTTATCCATTGTTTGGGTAGGTTTCTATCTTCTGAGTACTCTTGTTTGTTCTTAAAGGACTCAGGAGTTCAAACCGTGCACCCTCAGGCCTCCCCATCCTGGACCTGGAGGGGACACTTTGTGAACAATTTTATTTATTTTCCCTTTAACACTGAACACTGAGAAATGTTAAGTATACCAAAATCAGATTGTTAAACCAGCTCCTTGTCTGCACCAAAAGGAGTGTAGCACAGGAGTGACGAGAGCTAAGAAGGGATTTTTTGCTCCATGATATTTAAACTCCATTTATATAGACAGGAACTGGGGAAAGTATAGGTCTGGTCAGATTGTTCTGATCAAGAAGGGGCAGGAAAACACCTACATCTTTCAACAAGATGCTCCTTTTTACCAGTCACTGTATGTGTGACTGCAAGGACTCTGCTGGAAACATGCAAAAATGAGAGAGAGGGAAATAAGCACAATTCAAAACTGTCCCCAAGCCATGTGGAAAATGACCCCCACATCCTCTCCATCAGCATACACACAGCCTGAGGGTGCCCTAAAATTGTCTGGGCTCACATTGGCTGACTGCCCTGGGCATACCTGGAAGCCTGATGCCCCGGGTATTGGATGTGAGGAGCGCATGATTTGTTGTGGGTGGAAATTTGGTTCATCACAGGAGCAACTGCCCAGAGCATGTGCCTGCATGTCAGGTTTTTGGGATCCAGAAAAGGTGGACAATCTGGAGCTGTTTGTGCATAGACAAGGGGAGGTCAGGTTTTTTTTTTAATAGGCTGTTCTAGTTCTTGTTGAATGGTGACAGCATTGAAACTTCTCCAGCCTTGTTTATGGCTTGATTACTGCTCTTACTCCAAGCTTGGGTTTCAGTTTGGTTCTAGATAGCCAGAAGGCTGTAAAGCATCTTTTAAAGTGCCTCATGTAAAGCTATCCAAAAGAAAAATGAGATGAGTAGAATTGTAAAATATGCTGCTGGGAGAGAAAGTCAGGACAAAGCTGCCTGAAAGCCTCTAATGGGTGTTTCATGGCAGGCTGCAGGCAGCACTTTGTCCCTGTGACTGAGGGCAAAAACGAGGTGTGTTCTGATGTGGTGACATCCAGCACTGCTGGTGGCACCTGCTGCCAGGTGGGGATGTCATTCCCAAGCTCAGGCACTGGGCTCTGGCACTGTGAGGGCATACCAGTGCTTGGGGTGTTAGTAAATGTGTGAAAAACAGAAGAGAGAGGCTGCAGAGCAGAAAATTGCAGCTCTCCCAGGCTGTGAGGAATAGAAGGTGGCCAGTTGTCATTTACTGCCTGATCTGTTTTGCTGGGCCCAATCAGGGACAGTGTTTACAAACTGATTCAGGTTAACATGGATGGCAGTAATGCCAGGCAGGGCTCCAGCTGCAGGTGAGGTTTTGCTGTTCCTATTGAGAAGAGGTTTAATCTAAATAAAAGACAAATTAAATCATGTTGCTCTTCTACAGTAAAGCATGCTCCAGGGCCTTTCCTTCAGGTGATTTGTTAGGTGTTGACTAGCATGGGGAATGTGCTGATGCCCAGAAATAGGGAAAGTAGATGTAATGGCATTGGAAATTTTACAGGCCTGGCACAGACCTCCCCATCAGAGTCAAGAGTTTTTATAAAAACACTGTGCTGCTGACCTTGTCTGCTCTGCTCCTCGGGTTTGAAATAATGACAATGAAATAAAATTTGATTGTTTTTGGACTTGGATGCCAATGTTGACTTCCAGCTGGAATAATTTCTGTTTAGCAGGTGCTCTTCAGAGCAGAAAAGTTATTGCTGTGTTGTGCCCAACAGAGAATAAAATTATGCAAACTGCATAAGTGGTGGAGAGCTGTGTCTAGATAAAACTACAGTGCAGGCACTGGCTTAGGGAATGCAGGAGACACTGTCTGGAGGGGTTTGTAGATTGTGAGTAGGGGAGACTCAGTGCATTGTTCAGGCCACATTATTCCTCTTGTGCTGAAGGACTGAAGGTCAGGTGCTCTCCACATGCTCCATACAGTTGTTGGGCATATACAAGTCCCATCATTATTAGATAAATTTCTATGCAGCCCTGAAAATCCAAATTGCAATTCAGTTTCTTTCTTTTCAGTATAAGGTATAAGAAATATGCCATGCAGAACAGCTGCCAGTCAGTGGAATAAGTGTATTAAAAAGCCTCCTACAGAATAAGTATATTAAAAAGCCAGTTATTATGTGTACAGGAGGGATAAGACTGCTACAAAATATGCTGTGGATGGTTTTCAATAGTCAGAACTAAGATGTGCTTGAGATTGCTTCTAGAAACCATGAGAAATTCACTGTATTCTGCTTGCTGGAATGAGCTGTGACCAACAGGAGACACACCTGAAGTGTGAGAGTTTCCAAGTTGTCTAAACCAGAGAATTTGTCAGCATTTTCAAGTTTCCTGTGGCAGGACCAGTGTATAGAAAATTCTCTGCTTTCTATATATTAGCTCAGAAGACCAAGACAATCTTAGGAAGAAAGGGAAAAAGTAATAGAGAAGACAAATGCAGAACCGAGTCTGACATCTTAGCACTCCAGAATCAAGACAGTAAAATCAAATAAATGAGGAAGTGGATAAAAGTTGAGATGGAGCATTTGAGAGGCAGTGGGAGTGCAGGGAAATGAATGCAGCTCCCAGCAGCAGTTTCTTTGTGGGAATCCTTTAACACCAATTCTTCTGGTTTTTCAAAGGAGCTGCAGGGACCTGGTGCACAATAGGATAAGGAGCTTCCTCCTGCCTGAAGAGCAGAGGAGGCAAGTGGGGGAACAAATGCAGAGAGCAAGGCAGGGTGGAGAGTGCTGATTTGTGCTGCACAGTCTGGGAGCCTCTAGCCTGACTTAAATGCAGAGGACTGTAGTTATGCCTGTAATAAAGAGCACCATGAAGAAAATTCAGCAGCTCAGTACAATATTGCCTCTTTTTAGCTGCAGGAGGAACAGTGCTCTTGTGGTTAAATGTGGAACTCAACACATAGAAAAATACATGTTTTAATATGCATTCAGAGTACCTCTAGAATATATATTATAGCTCTGCTATGTCCTGGTGATACTTAGAAGTGCTGAATAAAATGTGTGTGCAATGGCTTGATATGCTTGCCATTATTTCTGAAATACAGAGTTAAATATTATGTCACTATAAACAGTTAAGCACCTAAACCAGCCTAAGGTCAGAGCCAACAATCAATAAGTGAGCCTAAGATCATGAAGATACATTCATTAGTGACCTGCCATTTGTCTTGGGAGTGTGCTGATTAAAACAAAACAGCATTGCATGCCTGCAGATGCTCCAAAGTTTAGACACACTGATTGTTAAGAGTTACAGAACAGAAGAATCCCTAATTAGAGTTGTCTGGGGAAGTCTGCTCCAGCTGAGGGGGGAAAGAAAAGCCTGTGGTTTCCTATTTGTAGAGGCTCCAGCATCTTTCCACTTGTAAACCTGATACAAGCAGCAGATTGTGGTTAAGAGCAGTGGCTGTAATCTGGGTGCTTGTGATGCAGAAAAATAAACAAACAACTTCAATGTTCATACATTCTTGGCCATTGTAGAAAGGAACTGATTCAGGTCTGGGCTGGAATTTGCTCAGGGAAAATAATTTGGATTAAATACGCTGTGAAGTTTGTCTTACTGAAAAACACAAGCAACTTCAGGGTCCAGCCAAGGAAGGTGAAGAAAGACTGAAAGCCAGCCCAAACACAGAAAAGCAGCAGTGAAGGAGGTGGGACAGGGCCACCCAGGAGCACTCACTCTGTTCAGAGCGTGGAGAAATACACAGCACTGTCCAAAACAGAAATCTGATTCTCCAAAATCGAACTGAGCTAAAGAAACATGAGCTAAAGTGCATGAGTCAGCTGCAGGAATAGAATGTGGTTGGTTTTCAGCAGCACCTTCAGCAATTGATTTAATCACCCTCCCAGTGATGAGTAAAAAAGGCAACAAAATGGCTAAAATCTCTTCTTGGTATCGAGTGAGATGTTCAGAGCTGAGGAGGGTTTTTCACCACATTTTGTATTGGCATCTGAAACCACAGCCCCTGGACCTGGTGGCTTTGGGTTTTGTTGGAGGTTGGTCAGGAGGTGACACCAGTGCCCCACATGTGTTATAACCAAGGCAGTGCCATCCTTGGTGCCAAAATCAGGGGGTGCATGTGGGGAACAGGAGGGTTCAACCTGCGTTTAAATGTCACTCTGCCCTTTTGAAATTCCCAAAACAGCTCTGGTGGCCACTGAAACAGGAAACTGAGCAAATTTCTGGCAAAAGAAGTGTGCCCTGACAAGGACTGTGATATCTTGGAGACAGTGAACAGTTTATCCAGATTTGAGTTACCCTGCCTGGCCTTGCTGTGGGCTGGTGCCAGCCCAAATCAAGCAGTTGCCTGGTACAGAAGATGTGTTTTGATGATGATTGTGTTAACAGGGAGCACTGCCTGGTCTAGGGGAAGGGACACAGTCCAGAGGAGTGAAATAGGAGGAGCCAGTTTGGATGAGCACCCGGCCAGTCATACCCCAGGCATGCTCTGGATATGCTCAGGAGTTAATTAATTGACCAACCCCAATGAGAAAAGCAAGATTGAATTATTTACAGTATATTAACACTGTTGGCACATGCAGGAAGCACTAAGAAACTGCAGTAAACAAAACACTGAAAAAACTGAGTGCTCATTGATGAGTGGAAGCCTGGAATCTGTTTTCAATAATCTGAGTGACAGCCAAGGCAATAGTGAATGACTTTTTAAAAAGTTATTTCCAGATTTACAACACTCATTTCCACAGTGCTGCATCACTTGTAAAGGAAACATAACCACTCTGGGACATCAGGAAGCTTTTCCCTGGCACAGTGATAAAGAAGTTAAAGGCACCAGCTCTCAGGGCTGGTGGGTGGTGGTGAGGAATCCAGGTGGAGCAAGTGAAACACAGCCTGTAACATGCTGATAGCCCCAGCAGTTTATTCATCCACATCTGGCTTGGCCAGACATTGACAAGGGATTGAAAAATACCAAAAAGCCATGCTGCATGCCACATAAATGATAAAAATCAAGAGGAAGATCTGACAAAGCAAGATGACAGATTTTAATGCTGTTTTTCTAATTAGTCATTAAAAAAGGGCATAAATATGTTGTGCATAATAACTTCAGAACATTAAATATGTTTATCAGTGCTCTGCATTGATGTAATTAAACTCAAGTTCTGCTCTGTCTCTGTCTTTCTGAACAGTTGATCGGGATGCTGCTGGCATGCTGTCTGTCCCGGTTTATTACTGCTAACCAGTACGAGATGGTGTAACAAGGTGAGCTTTTCCCATTTTCCAGGTGGTAAAACTATAAAAGCCTTTCTGTGTTGTGGCTGTGCCGCTTCTGCTGAAGGCAGCGAGCGAGCTTTACATTCTGAGCATGTTCATTGAGAATTAAACCTTCCCGTGGGCTTCTTTGCTTTGGGATTTTCATCACAATTTTATGTGTGGTGGGGGGAAAAAACGGGGGGAGGGGGGAATGCGGTGTTGAATCTCAATTTCTTGGAAAGAGAGAGCAAAACACCTGCTGTGAATGCTGTTAGCAACCCAAGCGACCCACTCGTTGGTTTGTTGTTTGTTTTTCTTTCATCCTCCCTGCTCCCCAGTCTTTCAAGAAGTGTGAAGTCCAGAGCCTGTGTGACGACCAGGAGCTGCAGAATTGGAGAAAGACTGCCATGAATGTTCTAGCACACACTGTCTCTCGCACGCACGCACACCCCCACGAGCAAGCCCGTGCGCGCGCACACTCGCACCCCACTCCCGAACTGTCCCATGCGTAGTGTCCCATTCTGTGAAGTTCCACGGTGCCACCGAGAGCCCACGAGGTCCCCTGGGCCTCCAGAGCCAGCCCCCATCCCATGGCCCGGCCCAGGACGGCACCGTCTGTATGTTCTTGGTCACACAATAGTTGCATTGTAAGTTAACAAAGGTAACTCATTAACAGCATTGATCGGGCTGTGCATGTAGTGACTGGAGGGCATAATTAGCCTCTCACCATGGTTAATAAGTGTTGCACACGTTCATATAAACCGGTATATGAAATATATATTCTTTTGGTTTTATCTTAATTTCTTGTTTTGTTTATTGCTTTACTAAGGTTTCCATCCTTTCCTCCTCCCCTGGCGCCTGTCCCCGCCCTTTCCCCAACAACAAAAGGAATCGGTAACATAACATAAAGATACTTGAAAATGATGTTAAAATGTTGTGCTTGAAGGGAACTGTTATTCCTGATGTTCTTCTACATCTTTGATTCTTACTCAGTGTTGTATGCCTAGTGCGTATCCCGGTAGGCTTTGTCTAGTGCATTTTGCCTCGGAACCTGATCCTGTGTACTACTGTTATTAAGCTGTGTTGTTGCTTACTGTGAAGGCAGAAATTTTTGCTCCCTATATTTTTATTACGTAGCTATGAACTAATTGAACTGTGCTGTACTGCGGCCTTCATACTTTTTTCCTGTTCTTTCTTTTTTTTTCTTTCTTTTTTGCATTGAGGTTGCAGCCACCAAATCTAAATAAAAACACACACACACACACAGACAAAAAAAAAAAGAAAATCACAAAAAAAAAACCAGTCATATGAAATATTTTTGGGGGAAAGCAAAAGTTTAAAACCTTTTTAAAAAAAAATAGGACTTTTTTAATAATGCCTCTGTCTAGCATGCCAACGAGAATGCATTGATATTGTGAGTATTTGTGATATACGTATTAATAAATGGAACCATTACAGATTTCTAGCTGCTTCCTTCTCATTCTTTAGTTTAAAGAAAATTGTTTTTGGGGAGTGGGGAAAGTAAACATGAAACACCCAAGAACAGCTTGGCATGATATCTTTATGCATTTTTTAGCAAATAATTTGCTCAAAAATAAAAATGTTACTATGCTGGGAAAAGAAAACAAAAAAAGGAGAAAGAGCTGGAATTGCTTCAAAACTCCTTCTACAGCTGGTTTCACCACGTGACAAATACATACCCTCTGCTTTGCCATTTTTCTTCTTGCAATTGTTAAAAATCTGCAGTGTTTAATTATCCCATCCTTAGTGCTGTGAATGATTTTTACATTAAACATTTCTCTCTTGATTTTGGTGAGAAAGGAGAGCAGAGAGCTTTGGGGTGGCTCGTGGAAAGGCAGACAGTTATATCTTTCTCACTTGAATAAGTGAAACATCCCAGATCTGACAGAAAACCCATGGAAGTTTAAACCTGGGAGTTTTGGGCCAAGCCCTTAGGTTGTCAGTGTGGGCAGAGAGGGAGATTTGAGAAGTCCTGGAGCCTTCTGGTTGTGGGAGCTGTGCAGCTTCTGGAGTCCCAGTCCTTCCTCTGTCTGTCTGTCTGTCCGTCCATCAGTGCCACTGTGCCCTGCCTGGTGCCTCCAGCATCAGATCCTGGTGAACCTTGAGCAGTGCTGGTGTGGTCAGGGCACTCCCACCAGAGCTCTAAAAGGGTTCACATGGACAGAAACGTGCCAGCAGATCTTAAAAATCCCAGTAGCATCCTCTTTAGCTTTATTCAGAGAGCGCTTCCAGAGCAGGGAAGAGAAAAAGAGCTTTGCAAATAGAAGAGGAATCTGGTCCCCAAATTTAAATCTGCCCTCAATAAAATATCTGCCATGAAGGGAGCAAGACATTTTTAAGATGCCAGTACAGGTCCTGCATCTCTGCTGGGCAGGCAGGCAGGGTGGTGCTGGGGCAAAGCCCTGGGCACTCACAGCACTCCCATTTGCCATCTCTGCTGAGGGATTCAGAGCCGTCACAGCCGTGCTCGGTTGCTGGGGCTGTGCGATGCTGGAGCGATGCCCTTCTCCTGTAGGCACAGGATGTTCACAGGGCGATGTTTTTCCATAGCAGGAAGAACTGGCCCAGCAGCTGCCCCAGTTTCCCGGTGCTATTCACTCCCAGGCAGGTCTCCCCCAGCCCCACGGAGGGGAGGGAGCTGGGTGAGGCTGCCACAGCCTCCTTCAGGAGCCACCAGTGACCTTCCGGAGCACAAAAGCACCAACCTCTCCTTGCTTTTCTTTCCCTTCTTTTTTTTTTTTTTTTCCTTTCTTTTCATTTTCCTGAAAGAAAGAGCTGTTTGTGCCAAGAGCAGTTCCTTTTGAAGATGCTGATGTTGGGTGACAGGTCAGCAGGCCCCCAAACGTGCCTGTCCCCATTCAGGAAAGCTGAGCTGTGCTCAGCTCTAAGGCGTAAGCGCTGAATTAAATCCATTCAGCAAAGCCCTTCAGTGCGTGCTCGATTGTTTCCCTCAGCACAGCACCACTCCTGCTTTTATGGGGTAGGTGTGTTAATTGGGCTCCTGGCAGCTTCCCTCAAGAGGATCTGGCTGGTGGAGGAGCTGCCAGGGGCTTCCCTGGAAATCCCCCTGGCTGGGGCTGGGACCACACAGGCTGTGCTGGCTGGCATCGTCCCCTGCCCGGCTGGAGCATCCCTGCTCTCCCTCCCATCCTCCCTCCTGCAGCTGGGGCTGGTGCAGGAAACAAAGCTGGAGCTGCAGAGAAGTGATCAGTGTCAGCCAGGCACAAAATCACAGATTGTCCTTGCAGAGGTGAAGCTGCCACAGGTAGCAGAGGTGTTTGCCCCAGGGGCTGGGGTCCCTCTGCTCCCTCTGGAATGAGCTGACTGAGCAGCAGAGGAATCAGGCTCCTGCTGGCTCTGGCTGCCTCATCCCTCCCTGAGCAAACTGTGTTCCGTGCAATCAGGTGGCCAAAGAAGGGTGGGCAGGTGTGGCAGTGAAAGCTGATGATGGAGCAACCAGAAAAGCCCCAGGAGGGGTGGGAGGAATGGGGCATGGCTGGGGGTCGAGGAGAGCAGGGAAAGAATCATTTAGGATGAAAAACACCTCTAAGATCAGTCCCAGCACTGCCAAATCCACCACAAAGTCATGACAACAGAGGAAGCAGGGCTCTGGGAGGAGGAGGAAGGGGCTTTGGTCGCAGGGAGCTGCCAGCTTGGTTTGGCTGCCAGCTGGACCAGCAGCCTTGGCTGATGTGTGTGTTGGCCTGAGCTGCCTCCAGGGCTTCTGCTGAGGACAGCCCTGAGCCCTGCCGAGGGGACAGGATGCTGTGAAGGTGATGTTTCGTGGTGTCAGGGAACTGTGGCAGCTCTTGCTGCCATCCTTGCTGAGCATCCCTGCAGAAGAGACTGGATTTGCTCTCAGGATTTCAGGCTGCTGCTCCTTGGAGGACCCAGTGCAGCCCCTGAGATGATTTTGTCCTCTGCGATTCTTCCCTTGACTTTAATGGCTCATTACTGTTGAAGATAATTTTAAAGCTAGGAAATTAATTTGCTGCCAGCCTTGCAGAAAATACCTGGCATCCCTCTGGAGAGGAAGGATTGATCAGAATGTCAGACTTCTACCAGGGCTGAGTGAGGCCTGCTTCACTGTGAACCTGTATCATAAAAATCCTCATATTTGGCATAGAAATGACACTTCTCTGTTTTGTAAGTAAAAGTGTTTTGCCCTCCAAACGTGTGAAGTATGGTCAGCTTTCTGCAAGCTGTTTCTACCAGCTTGGCTTGATTTTGAAGTCAAAAGCTGTTGCTTTTGCCTTTTTCTTGTCATTGCACCTGTTCCTGTTGCAATCAGCAAACATTTTATTCAAAATTAATTTCAGTTTTGTCCGGTGTGACTGGGGATATTTGGTAAGTGCTCATTAAAAGCAAGCTGTGCTGAGGCAGCACGTCCTCCAGCTCTGGAGTGTTCTGCTCCCTGGTAGCTGCAGTGGGGTCATTTCTGGTGTCTGGAGCTGTCTGTAGGTGGCACCGAGC
>PYHW01010003.1:3868092-3894777 GCA_013186435.1 Turdus rufiventris | reverse complement strand
CCTCATCCAAGGGGGAGATGGAACAAGATGATCTTTAAGGCCCTTTCTAATCCAAACCATTCTGTAATGCTGTGATTCTATCCCTGGCGCATTATACAACAGCACAACTCCAAACATTCCCAGGGCAACTACTAAATCACCTGAGTGCCATTTTTTATTCACCAGACTTGGCCAAGACTTGCAGGAGCAGTAGATTCCAGGCAACCCCTGGAGGTATTTCCAGAATCCTTTCAGAAAGTGCCAAACAACCACCTTGTTGTTAATCCAGCCCTCTCAGAACTGAGAGGCACTGAGAAAAGTCATTTCTGAAAGCCCTATCTCTTCTTAAAATGGAGATCGTTCAACCAAGTTAAAAAGCATTATTATTTTTTAAACTGTGATTTCCAGGGGGAAGGACAGCTTCCTGGCTCTTGTGTGGAGGGCATGGTTTGTGTGCTTTGTCTTCTTGAGTGGAGAACCAGAAAGTGTGATGTGAGAGAAGACTGATGCCCTGAAGAACTGCTAGGGTGGGACAGGAGAAGAAAAAAGAAGGGGAAAAAAATTTGTCCAGTCAGAGGGGTTGGAAATGGGAAATATTTCAGTCTGGTGGTGTGTCTGACAGTAGCTCCAAGGTAAGCAGGCTCAGCAGCTCAGGTCTGGGCTGGTTGCCTGCCAGGACACCTCTTACATCCCCTGGGTGGTGAGAGCAGCCTTTTGTGGGAGTCTGTAGGTGTCAGACACTAAAAATTACTGCAGTGCACATCCAGTGGGGAACCCACGGCACCTCCTGAGGCTTTGCAGGAGCCTTTGGATCCTGGTGGTTTCTACTCTGCCTTCCACAGGCTGACTGTACTTCTGTGGGGTTTGCTTGTAATGTAGTCTTGGTAAGTTGTTGCTTCCTCAGTAGAATTAAAAGGACTTGGTCAGTGCTTGTGTTGATTTTTTTGGTACCTTCAGCCTTGTAGTTATTTGTAAATAAAAGGAAATTAATTACTATCTGGAATTTTCTTTATCTTGGAGTGCAAAGATCAGGTGAGTGAGTCTTCCTCCCAGGTGTAGGTGCACTGACCCCATGGGTTACTGCTGTGTCTGCTCCTTTGCCCTCTGCAGTGCTGGTGCCTGCAGGGCCAGGTGGAATTCAGCTCTGCAGGGAACCTGCCTGAGCCTTGTGCATTCCCTCTGCTCTGCCAGAGCAGAATTCTCTGAGGCCTGCCAGAATCTGTGCTGTGCCTTGGGGGAGCACAGAAAACAGGTCTCCACCTGCTTGGTGGAACAGGAAGGCAAAAAACCAGAAAGTCCTGGCCAGCAGCACAGCAGGCTGGAGCACTGAACTGAGCACAGACTGGCATGGTCCACTGGTCTTTGTAATGGTGGGGTTTCCTCCCCATGCTCATCTGGATAACCTAGCTGTTCCCAGCTTCCTTGGACTATGCATTAAGCATTACAATATGAGAGGGAAATCAAAACCCAATCAAAATTATCTCTGTGAGACCCATTCAATAAAATAGTTATTGGCAATTAGCACAGATTTTTTATAAAGAAGTAATTAGCCCTCCTGCCCTGAGCATTAATGAATGCTTTTCATTACACCCCAAGGGGTAGTCAACCCAATAATAATCCACTTCAACACAAATGTTGTTATAAAACAACGTTGTTTGACAACAGAGGCAGCAGGACAGTCACAAACAGGAGGCGAGCCTGCTCTTGTGAGCGCTGGAGCTAGTTGCGTAAAAATGAAAGATCATTAATAATTTGCTTGGAATTGGTGCTGTGGACTTGTCTTCTTACTCATAAAGGAGATGAAGCAATGGATACAAACACAGGGTCTCATTTCCCGGGGTGAAAGCTGAGAAAGCCAATGGAGATGGAGCAGTGCTGTCACAGCCTTGCATTGATGTGGCTGTAGAGCCTGGCAGGTGGAACAGGACTCATGGTCTGGAGGTGTTCAGCTGTTAGTGGCTCCAATATTAGTGACTGGCTTCTTGTTCATTCTGCCTTCACTCAGAGTCAGGATTGAAGCACGAGAGATGGGTTTTTATGTTGGGACTCAGTTGTTTCTGAATTATTATCTAAAGTACAGAGTCTGCAGCACTTCTAGCTAACAAGCTAAAAGCAAGAAAATGGAGCTGAATCTTGCTCATTACAAGGTCTTTTAGAGGCAAACAGTCCAATTAAAATCTAAAATCTATATTATTTATACTTTTGACCCAATGGCCAAACACTTGTGACCCACACTGCGGGATTTTCTACCCAACCAAAAACTACTAGCTAAAACCAAGAAGAAGAAGGAACAAGAAAGCAGAAAAAGACAATGCCCTAGAATGTCCATCTTGTTCTATATCTATTACTATATTCTAAAACCCCAAATTCCAACCCTTCACCATGTGAAATCACACACTTCTGTTCAAACTACACACCAGTGATTCCAACTCCATCACTCAAATTTAGACGCTTTCTCCAAGGCCTCAGGTCAAAAGCAGTGTTCTTTTGGGGGTCAGTGTCAGAAAGCAGAGTTTGAATGTCCCAGGCTTCAGGGTTCCAACATCCAGCAGAGGGTTGTGTGTCCCTGCAGTCTGTACTGCCCAACTCTTTGGCACTACAGGGAATGAGCACCTGGTGACAGCAACCCTTCCCCTGCTCCTGCTTGATTGTTGGCATTTTCTCGTGAGGTATGTGTTAGTGCAGATGCAAAAATCCCATTGACTCCTCAATTCCGCGGCTTTCCTGTTCTGACAGCCCATCACAGCCACCTGGTTCTGCTCAGGGTGGTGAGCACAGCACGGGCAGGGCTCTCTGTCAGGAGAAAGCCCTCACAGACTGCAGATGAACCAACACTTTCCCTTCCCCTGCCCTGGGAGCACCCTTGCTGCTCCTCTCTGACCCCTCTGCAGCCCTTGCTCAGCCCAGCTCTGGTGGGAAGCCCAGCTGCCACTGCTGGCACAGCCAGGCTACAAAAGCATCCCTGTGACATTCACCTGAGGATTCAGGGGAGCAGCTGAATCCTCCCTCCAAGCTGGGCTGGCAAATTAGGAAGAAGTGGTCCAGGATGACGCTGGGGAGCTTGGCCCAGGGCTTTTCCCTGGGGAAAGACAGTCAGTAATGGGAAGTGTAATTAAGGAGGCAAACAGCACATTTGCATGTGCTGCTGGAAAAATCTTCCTTGCCCTCACCTCCCTCTGCTATTTCACACTTATTTTCTGGGGAGCCCATTCTCACTCCAGAGCAAAAGGATGCCTGCAGCCTCTCCTTGGATAGCTGGATCATGGGAAGCAGTGACAGTCCATCCCACAGTGAGGATGAGGACTGTGGGTCCCTTCCAGCTTGGAATATTCCATGGGGGAAAAAAAAAAGAAAAAAATTAAAAAGAGAAGATTATCAGGCAGTGTGGAGGCTGTTGGGATTGGGGCAATGAGCACAGAGCTGTATTAGACTTGCTTTAGGCAATCTCAGTTTTGGCATTATGGGTGCCTAATTTCACAGCTGTAAGCTTCTTTGTGCACACGTTTGTTTTGATGTAATCACTTCAAAAATAAAGTACATGTGGGAAATATATTTTTTTTTCATGTGGAGCCATAACCATCCTCTGAGGCACCTTTAGCAGGGCTGCAATCCCTGCATCAGCCCTTCAGTGCCTGTCTCACCAGCCCTTTATGGGATGGGAAGTGGGATTGTTCAGCTCCTGGCCCTAAGGAAAAGCTGCCTGGGCTGTGGGGTTGTGGGGATGGAGGGAATGCTCCCACAGAGCTGATTTCCATGCTGTGTCATGATTTTAGTATAAAGAGGGAAAAGGTCCCTCAGTTTAATACTCACTAGAGTTTTATTCTCTGTTATTGCTTGGCAGACCACTAGGGAAAGTTTTACAAGGGGGAAAAACTGATTTTTTCCAATGCAGAAGTTTCCAGAACTTCAACAAGCTGTAATTAGCTTTGAAACATGAACTAGGAATCACTTAACTGCTATATTTAAAGTATCTGGGGTCAAGGATTACATTTTTTGGTAATATGATGGTATTATAAAATAATATTATTCTATTTGCAGTTTTTGAGAGATTTGTCCCTTTTTTGGGTTGTATGCCTTGCTTTTCTTGGATTTTTTTTTTCTCTCTGCCTTTCCTTTTAATTACAATTATTATTAATATTATTATAATTTTTATTGGTTTTTCATATTTTACTTTGTTTTGATTATTAATCCATCTTGGCCCACAGTTAAGTTTTACTTTTCTTTCCTGATTCTCCTCTCCATCCCCCTGGGCTGGGTGGGAAGTGAGTGAATGAGTGAGTGGTTGTTTGGTTCTCAATTGCCAGCTGGGTAAAACCATTACACTATCCCAGGAGGGTTTCAAATGCTGGATACCCTGCACAGTTACAACAGTCAGGAGGCAAATTCCACCTGGGGGACAAATGAGCTGTTGTGTTTGTTACTGACTTATTTCCAAACTGGAAAATCTATGGCTGTGACCGTGCCTCAGCCTTCCTAATTCTCTCTTGCTAACTGGTGTCTTGTATTTGAGAATAATTGGACTCCTTTTTTTTTAATAAGTAGGGTACATTTTTCAAGGCCGTGTGAGTCCTCTGCTTGTGGTCAAACAAGCCATGCTGTGTGCACAGGTGCCCCAAAATCACAGCAAACTCTGTCACCTTTCTGAGAAAAAAGCAAGCTGCTTTTAAGACATGGATTGCAACAAGGCACTGCATGGAGTGGGGCTCTGAGCAACCTCAGCTGGTTGGAGCTGTCCCTGCTCATTGCAGGGGGTTGAACTGGATGATCTTTATGGTCCCTTCCAATCCAAACCATGCTGTGACTATGGTTCTGTAATTCCATGATTCCTGCTGCCTGAGGAAGGGCATGTTTGGGAGGTGAAACATCCCTAGAGCCTCATTTATCTCGTGGTGGGGCTGCATCCCTCCAAGGGTGGCTGTGCAAGGGCAGGAGCAATACTCACACTTTGCTCCAGCCTGTGATGCTCACCCTGGCCCCAGCACACCAGGAAGCAGCTGAGAAATGGCCAGGGAGGGCTCAAATCTCCCCTCTCACAGGACTTTCAATCCCTTCCCTGGCTGATGGAGAGCACAGCTTCACCTGGTGCTGTCATGGGGTCCCAGCACTCAAAAGACATTGGAAATTCATCCCTTCTGCAGCCCATCCACCAAAATGCCATGAGTGCAAATAGGAACTGACCTGGCTTTTCTGCCATGCTGCAGTCAGTCCAGTCCACCTGACTAAACCTGAGTCATAATGTGGAGGACACAACCCAGAGGCCCAGCTGCCAAGGTCTACGAGAACTGCATTTCCCCGTTCTAGAATTCCATGTTGATACTGACAGTGCAATTTTCAGTACTGCATTTCAGGACCAAGCTTTTTGTAATTTCTCCACCAATGAATGTTTTCAACATTCTGATTTATTGAGAAAAGTGTGTGTCTGTGCCACCTGGGGAAGGTACTAGTGGGGGTGCACCTCTCTTCATCTAAGGCACAGTCTTAAGACAGCTCAACAACCCATGGCTGATTGATTTAAATAATAAATGTATTAATGGCAGCCTAATGAACTGGCCTGAAAGTGAAAGATGGGCATGATACACCAGCCCTTCATGTGAACCATACCTTCTTCATTTTATGCAGGTTACTGAGCAGAGGGTCCCATGGAAAATGCTATAAACACTTTCCAATTTATCAGTGTTCATTATTTTTACCAATTACCCTTCAAAGTAAAAATATGATCAGATAAACTATGCTTAGGTGATAGTTCATATACTATTTTCTATAATGTAAGCATGTGGTGGCACTCACATCTGTGTACGTGTAAAAAAACCAGCTATTATGCCATTTATCATCATCATCATTATCATCATCATCATTGTATAATATACCTGTATAACTTACACTCTGATTGAAACTGAATACATTTTTTGCCTTGTGGGAAGGGAAGGACAAGTTGTAAGTGTCTGGGTGCTTTTAAAGCTGATCTCAGACACAGCTCCCTAAGGCAGCAGAGATTTGGCAGCTCCCCACAGTGGTCCCAGACACTTTGAGGTATTCCCAGTCAAAACAGTCCTCTGCTTATTCTGGAGTGTAAACAAGGTCAGTGCTGAGTTTCACAAGCCCAGGGTTGCTGCATCCCTGGATGTCAGCACCGAGGGGCACCAGCAGCAGAGGAGCCCTGGGTGCAGTGTAACATGGCACCCACGCAGGAGATGGAGAGGTTGCATTTCAGGTCTGCAAGCTGTGACAGTGTCCCTTTCAGCACTATTGCAGTGACACCTGTTACACCAGCTCCCTTCATCCCCGCTGGGTGCTGTGGCAATGACAGCTGACAGGTTCCCTGCCTCTGCAGATCCGCTTGCTAATCACATAATGCTCTTGTTTTGGTGGCACTCGTGCTCGTCTCTGCTCAACGACAAGTGGCAGCTCGTGTTCTGCTCACTGGCTCTTCCCTTCCAGGCTCCACAGTTGTGCTTGCCATTTCACCTGGTGTGTGAGTCCAAGCTGTGCCTCTGTGAGATGAAGGCAGCCCCATCAGGGGAAGGATGTGCAGGGGCATGGCCCAGCCTGCAGCCTGCCAGCCTTCAACCAGCCTGGAATCCACAGCAAACTCGGGGCAGCCGCCTGGACCCCTCCCCGTTTGGTTTCTGCTCATTGATCTGGCAGAAAACAGGTTGTGCTGGATAATAATTTGTGGGTCCACTCCCTTCACTGCAGGAGTGCTTTCCATCAGGGTCCAGGGGATGAGTGAAGGGACAGAGAACCCCTGTCTCTCCAGCAGTGGCTGTTCCTGTAAATCAGCTCTACTAATGAGTCCAGGTGTAAGTGAGGTACTGCTGAAATGCACAGTTAGACACGCTGACCATCAGGGAAACTTGACACGAAGATTTCTGCACCAAACCCACAAGGTTAAAAAATATTTCTCTTTATATGGTTAGGATCACGGGTGCAGAACTGAGGATTTAGATACTCTTCTGTTAAAGTTGGTTCGCCAGCACCTGAAGCCCAGAACAGCTCCAGGCTCTCCCAGGCAGGGCTCTGCCCCTCTCACCGCACAGCCAGGGCTGGTTCAGGATTCTTGTGGCAGGGCCTGAGCTTCCATGCAGCTCAGTGCCTGGGAGAACACTGTCTAATCAAGGGAAGGTGCAATCAATCGATTGCCCTTGTGTGTGGGATCAGAGCAATGAATATCAGAACTCAATAATAGAATTCCCCACAAATCACAGACATCTCATTCAGTGCAGGGTGAAGAGTCCCTGTAGGGCAAGGCTCAGTCTCTGCCCAGAGCAGAAGACCCCTGGGTTATCCCCAGGGAAGTGTTCAGCCCAGCAGCAATTCTGAGCCACTCTTATCTCCTCGTGGGTCACTGTGAGGCACCGAGTTTCCAGCTGACTCTGAACACAGAGCTGGGAAGCAGCTCCAAAATGCACCCAGCCTAGAGCACAGCAGTGTTGGAGGGCTGTGTGCTGTATGAATTTACTTTGTTTGCTTTAGAAAACTTACTACAGATCAGCCACTGAGCGTAAAAGATTAAATATTGGGAACATGGAAGCATGCCATGAAAAATAAATCAGATAAAGGCCTGCCTCTTGGTAGGAAAATGGGAAGGAACACAGTCAGGGTCACTCTTTGCTGGTTTTAGTGGTGGAAGTTGAGAGCTGAGGGTGAGGGTAAGAAGGGAAGAACATTACTTCAGAAATTATACATTTTACATAAATGATCTACCAAAGATCAATGCTCTGCATACAAAGTCAGAGATTAAGAAAAATCCTACATATTTAAAACAGACTTAAAAGAAATAATTAGCCTTGTTGGTCTGGCACATTAAAGAAATCCCATAACTTCAAACTGATCAGCTCTTGACACATCTTTGTTTAGCATCCTACAGGCGTGCAGAATGTCTCCTGTTGGGCTGTAGAAAATAAAGATACATAGAAAATAAAGACAATAGAAAAGAAAGATACAGGGCAGCCTCTGTGTGGGTGCAGAGATCACTGGGCAAAGCAGAACTGAACGAACACATCTATAATGTGGTGCCTAGAAAGCACCAAAAAGCATGTGGCTGGAAACATCAGAGTAAAGCAGACAGAGTAAAAATGCACAAAAAACTCGGGGGAAAGGGGAAATCCTTTCCTACAAGGAGTGATAACAAGACAGATTGGATGAATACTTTGAAGAACTTCCAACCAGAAAGAATCACAAGAAGCCCAAAATGGGAAAATCTGGAGGTGAAGGTTAAATGTGGATGGTCTTTACAGGAAAGAAAGGAGCAACTTTAAGCACAGTGAGAAGACTATGAGTCAACTTTTAAGGCTCTCATTTGTGAAAACATCTAGTGACAGTCAGAGTTGACCATGGCCAGGCAGGCAAGCACGGGACCCCAAAATTCAGGAAATTTAGTATAAAACTTTAAAACTGGCCATGTCAAACTTTCCAATGAGTGACATCTCTAGATTGGGTACCTGTCATTTAATCCACTAAAGTCAATGAACTTGACAGAGAAAAGCTGTAGGTCATGAGACTGCAAATGTCTGAGCTGTTAGCCCTGAAACCAAGAGGGTGCACATCACCAAAAGCTACAACAATAAAAATCAAAAATTCTTCCCAGAAACAAGGGGTCAACTGCACCCATAGGGAAGCCACAGGGCTGATCCCCAGAAACACAAGAGTATGTCATGGAAAAGATGAACCCTGTTCTTGTCACCACCTGCAATGTTTCACAAACCTGAAATTAAGGGATTAAAGGAAGCTTTGCAGATGAAGAGTGTAGATAGCCCAGCTCGTAACACATGAAATGAGAGAGAGCTCCATTAACAGTGTGCTGGTTTGGCTGGGGTAGGGTTAAATTTCTTCACAGCGGCTGGTATGGGGCTGTGTTTTGGATTTGCTGAAAACAGTGTTTATAATAGAGAGGTGTTTCTGTGATTGCTAAGCAGCACTTGCACAGCATCAAGGCCTTTTCTGCTGCCCATACTGACACGCAGGTGCACGGGCACTGGGAGGAGACACCGCAGGGACAGCTGACCTCAAGTGACCAGAGGGATGTCCTGTACCATATGGCACCATGATCAGCACTTAGAGCTGGGGAAGAAGGAAAGGGGAGATGTTAGAAGTGATGTTGTTTATCTCCCCAAGTCAGTGCCCTGCTGTCCTGGGGATGGCTGAACACCTGCCCAGCCATGGGAAGTGGTGCATGAATTCCTTGGTTTGCTTTGCTGGCACATGAGGCTTTTGCTATTAAACTGTCTGTATCTCAATCCATGAGTTTCTAACTTTTGCTCTCCTGATTCTCTCCTCCAACCCACTGGTGGGAGGAGTGAGTGAGCAGCTGCCTGGGGCTGAGCTGTCAGCTTGGGTTAGCAATAAGAAAGAGCAGAGGAGAGAAGGGGCACAGGAGGGGAACCAGGTCTTGCTTTGACCCTTTGGCAAGATCACAGACTGCAGGAAGAAACCAAATTCTTCCATGAATCAATTTTTTGTCAGAATTTTATCAGCAGTGAAGGACCAAGGGGCACTCCAAACGAGACCTCTGACTGAGTGTGAAGGTGAGTTCACCAGCCCTGGAGAGCTCACAGCCCTCCTGCAAAGGGATGGGGACCCTTAGAAATTCCTCTAGCTCAATGCAGTCCTGCTGGAGGCTCCAGAATTCACAACAGGCACAACAGCTGAGACTGTCTTGGAATAACCTTCCGGAGCGCTCTGAGAGCCAGGAACACTTCACTGTGCTATGACAGCACAAGGGAGTCTGCAGGAATGAAAGCACCCATTGATGATGTGCCATGCCCGGGCAGGCAGTGATCAGAATCCCAAATCAAGGAGGACATTGAGGCAGCCAAGAAGATGCAACCCAAACCTCAGCAGAGCCAGATGTCAATCGCAGACAATTTAATTGTGTCTGGAGAAACCAACCACAAAGGCAGTAAAGCCTGCTGATTACAAGCAACAGTGAACAAGCTGACAATGAAAGGGGTAAACAGGGAAATTTAGAAATTGCAAAGGAGGCTGAAGTAGGTCAGTCTGTTCACACCCAGCCTTGCAACTCAAACCACTTGCTAAAGAAAGTGCATTGCTCAGATGCAGAGTAATTATCACAGCCAGAGCAGTGGACATGGTCCCTTCCAGCCTTACCCATTGTGTGATTCTGAGACAGCAGGGACCTGAAGCATTTACAAGCATCATCAGTATTCCTCCTCCTTCACCCTCCTACCACTACAATCAGGCTCATGCTATAGGGCAAAATGCAGCTGTAAATAAATAATAGGATTTTGCCAAGCTGTGTCAATGACTGCAAAATGTTCCATGGTCTGCAGTTCCCACCTTCACAAGTGTGTCTTTCATTAGCATGGCCATATTTTCGCTCTTAAACTATAATCCATCAAGCAGTGTGACATCTGTTGATGTGCAGCACAGACTTAACATGCTTGGTGAAGCTGAGAGGATGATCAAGTGTCTCTGCCTTTGGAAAGCTGCTAATCTGAAAAAAATGAAAAAGAGCAAGATACCCACAGGGAGAACTAAAGAGAGGAGAGGTGGTGTGTCACCCAAGAAATACAGGCTGGAGCACCTGCAGCCTGTGGACTTCACATGAGGCACAGCAGGGATGGAAACAAGTTTGGGAAGACGTGCCAGGCCATGTGGGTCGCTGTACATTCTTCTGATGGCCATCCCCTCACTCTGTGGCATCCTAATATCAATTGCACCGAAACCAGAAAAGGAAAAGACTGGGGGAGTAGCAGCTTGGCAGGTAACCGTGAGTACCTTTGTTAGCAGGTTGAAAATCTGGATGAAAAAGCATGTCAATTCAAAAGAGCAGCCAGCATTCCACCTGGTAATTGTCAGCATGTTCAGCTTGATGAGATACAAATGATTTGGAGAAGGCAGAAGCCTCCCATGTGAACATAAGGCCTAATGTGCTGTATCTCCACCAAAACCAGGGGAGAGCAGGGGAAGAAATGCAGTCAAAGAGGAAATACTATAACAGCAACAAACCCTCAAAGTACAGGATGGTGCAACTGATCCCCCCACACGAACATTCAGTCATTTAGGAAATACTCAGGAAAAGTGTGGGCACAGTATTTCCCACGATGCTGGAAAGGAAGGCGTGGAAGGGGGAGTGTGGGAAAGCACTTTGCAGTGACTCTGCTCACTGACATTGAAGTGGAGAGAAAACAGCCTGGAAGCTGCAGGGTGGACAGGCACAAGGACCTCAGTGTGTGCCCCAAAGGCAGGACTCAGGTCAGGCTGTGAGATCCCTCCTGTGCTGCTCCTCAGAGCATCCCGAGCGCTCAGCACTGCTCGTCCCCAAATACCCCAGCAATGCTCCCCAGAAATGATTCACATCTGAGGCACAGGAGATCTGTACACAAACAGTTTACAGACTTCATGTCAGGCTGTGACCACACATTACCCACAGCTTTTTGAAGTCCAATCTGCTGGGATTTTATCACAGCCTGAGTATCACTGTCCTTTCCAACTACCAAAATCTGACTTCTGAAAAGGCTTCCATCTGTCTTCCATCTTACTTTAATTTACTAAGTTGTGCCATATCCCCATCTGGCTATTGGCTGGAATTTTGTTTTGTTTTTGTCCCCTTGAGTTATTCAAGGAGACACAGAGCTGGCTGAGTACATTAGATCATTCTATGTCTCTTAAAGTAGTTGTTGGATTTATTTGAATAGGGATTAGCAAGATTAAGAATGTTTTCTTTAAATTACTATAGTAGCCCACAATTTTCAAATGGTAATTTTGTCCATTATATTGATTTGTATTTAAAGGACTTTGATGTTTTTCAATACAGTACAAAGAAGGCAGTTAAGCAATGCTCCTGTGAAAACCAACAGTTTTAGAATTTTGTTCAAGACTGAAATAACAGATCCACAAATCCCATTAAAATTCGATGGAAATTGACCTCACACCTCTGTAAGTTGCTTGAAAAGCTCATTTATAAAACTTCCAGAATTAGCTTTACACACAATTGGTGTTTCCTACCAAACATTTTTCATACAACTTTACATATTGTTATTTTGGAGAGAAAAATAAAGAGCATTCCTGGCACAGCATTACTGCCATGGAAAAGTGCTTCAGCCCTTCTGAAAAGTGTTTCAGTCCTTTCCTTATCTGTCTATGTCTCTCTGAAGTGCTGGACCTCAGTTCAGCTATCTGTGCTGATTGCATCAACAAGGTACAGAAGGAAGCCTCAGTGTAGTTTATCCTTCTGTCATCCTAATTCCACCTCCAGCCACATCCATTATTTCATTTAAAAAAAAGCAAAAAAGCAAACAAACAAACAAAAACAAAAACAAAAAACCAAAACCAAAACAAAACAAAACAAAGCAAAAAAACCCCAAAATAACAACAAACAAAAAAACAAACAAACAAACAAAAAAAAACCACCAAAAAAACTTACCACAAAAAAAACCCAAACAACCAAAAAACAAAAAACAAACAAACAAACAAACAAAAAAACCCCAGCCCCCTCCTACCCTCACTGGCACACAGGGAAGGCCCAAGCTGGGCTGTCAGAAAAGAATGTTTAATTATTTGCTGCTTGTCTCCTGCCCAAAGTTCTGTGTGAAACCATGGGATTTTATTCTCCTTTCTGGAAGGAACAAGATGGAGGGAAATGAAGTGCTTAGAAAACCTTTTCTTTCCCAGTCATGCTTTGTCTGCCCAAATTATTTAGCCATCCTCTGTGCACGCTCATTGGGAGAAAAATAACAACAGTAATAACAATAATACTAATTCCTTAATTAAATACTGTAAAGATAAACTAATTAATAAGTGTTACAGTACCCTTTCTGCATGTTTTGCAGACAATCATTGTCTCTGTGCTGATAGCAAGCAAGTTCAGCCTCCCCTCAATGTGTAACTACCATCAATTTTAGAATCTCTAAAGTATAAAGTATTCAGTAATTTTTCCTCTCTAGCTCTTTGTATGCATATCCCAGTACATGCAGAGACTCCACAGCTCACATTTCTGTAAGAATACAAGCAAATATCCTGCCCCAAAAGTTACACTGAACCACAGCTCAGCAGCAATCCTTTCAAAAGCTTTTCAATGGCCTGTTCTCTGCCTTTGAACACATCTTTGGCATTCAAGTCCTCAGAAGAGAGGCATTTACTGGTTTGGATCTGAGGCATTATCTGGTGTGTGCTCTGGATGTTTTAGGAACTGTGTGATCGCACATCACTGCACATCTCATAAAATCAACATTGCTGTGCTTCTGTACTCACAGCATAGCTCTGATCCAAACCCAGCTCCTTGTAGTGACAGGAGAGTGGCTTTGGGGTGTCTCACCTACAATGATGCTCAGTTTGCCCAGTCTAGCAAAAAAACCTACTGAATAAGATATCTCTCTAAATCCTATCTTCCTTGCTTTAATATGAAAGAAACCCTGACATTTTATGATAAAGCAGGAATCTATCTGAATGTCTCTGCCTAAAATTTCCTCTCCCTTCACTGACGTGCAGTGTGCTGCAATCCCTGTGATTGTCTTTGTCCTATCCAAGAAGGGACTGGGCTATAGCAACACTGCAAAAATTGCAATGACTTTTGAGAGAATTGCTCTGAAAGTGGAGAAAAGAAGCTGCAAAGCACTTAGAGATGTAAGCTATTACGTAAAAGCTCAGCTGTTATTTTTATAACTTTATTAGTCATTATTGTTGATAATGTTGGAAAAGCTCACCAGGCTTAGAAAAGGTCATGCTTTCTGCTGCAATAGAATCCTTTTATGAAGGCTGAAGTCTTTATCCCTCCAACTCTGTGTTGAATAACTTCAGTTTGCTTAGGAAAACAGACTAATTCAAGCCATTTGTTGATTTTTAGTCCAGGTAACCTCAACAGTTTTCAAACTTACCACCCAATTTAACTAAATGTGACAGAGGGCCAAAGATGTCTAAGTCAGACATTTCCTGTGGGTTGCATGAAAGCAGGAAAGTGGATAGAAAAGACCTTATTGATATTCCCAGCTGAGGGAAAGGGTACAATGTGGGCATTACTGCTGTTACACAGTACAAATTCCTCTAAGGTGCTCAGCCTTAAGCCATGAATCTGTAGAAAACCAGGTCTCGCTGGATCTTGTCTTCAAATACTTCTTTGTTATTCTCTCTTGATAGCAAACCAAATAACCTCTTAAGTAAAGATTTGAATTGTAGATGACGATATAGCCTGTGCTAGCATGTAAAATGAAACTTTGGTATTATTCATAGCTCACCAAGCCTACAGGGTGTGGTATGGCTTTACCTGAAACCTGCCAAGTTTTCTTTGTGGTGGCAATCCATTGCCCTGTGTTCCTGTGCAGCAGGAGAGGCATTTGGAAAACAGCTCATTAGTTTATTTTTATTGTTTTTACCTTTCTGACTGTCTCAGTCTCCAGCTTTATTCAGTCTCCTTTTGCTTTGCCTGATCATTATCTACTTTTTAAGCTGCTTGGCACACACTTTATGGGGTTGTCCTTTACCCAACCAATGCTAACTCCTCCCTATGACAATTTCTCAGGCCTGTAAAGATGTTTGTGTGGATCCAACTGCTGAATGAAATTTTACATAACAAAACCAGAAATTATTTCTAAACTCAGGAAACTTGTTACCAACAAAAAGATTGGTTTTCTTCCTCTTTAAGGAAATGGTATTCAAAGTCCAAACCTGTCCCTGTTAAATTCAGTTCATGAAGCATGAGACCTTTTAGTTTTACATGCTGGGAACTGATTGTGAAGCAGCCAAACTCACTTATCCATGCCCTCTCTATTTCAGAGGTGACTAGAATTTGTTGAAATTAAACCTAAAACGAAAAGGTTCAGCAAATATTAATTTGTGCTTTATGGGAAATTAGGTTGGATTTGCATCTCAGGCATTTTTTCATATCTAGTTATAGTCTTAAAAATGTCACAACCCCAAAGTTTGTAGACACAGCACTCTCTAAACGAAGAGAGGAGAATTATTTCAGAGAGTAAATCAGAAATTCATACACGTGGGTAAGCATGTGTGTCTGGACCAAAAGGCTTAGTTCAGTGTTCCGGTGCTTCCAATCAACCAGCTATAATTCCTGTGACTCCAGGGCTCCCCAAAATGCCTGCACATCCTTTAGGGATGTCCTCTGTTCACTGAAACTTTTGACCCATTCATATGGAAGAATGAGTTAATGGGAGAAAATTGTGGGCAATTTCCAGGTGAGAGGGAGGGTCCACAAAGCAGATGGGATCCACTACTCAGTGTCCCTGGAATGGATTCCCCTGGCTCTGCTCCCAAGCCTTCCCCTGTAAATCCTGTCCCTCCCAGCTCCGAGCAGCCTCATTTGCCAGACAAGCTGAGCAGCAGCTTCGGTTCCCTCACAGTTCCAGCCCTAAATCAGGAATGACTCTAAATATCCACTTTTAGGCGACTGCAAATCATCGAGGGAGGGTTTCCCAGCGAGCCGCAGGCAGCTCGTGTGGCCACAGTGATTCATTCCCTTCGCACTGCTACGGACCGCACGAGAAGCGCCTGTGCATTCATTGTGGCACATAAAATATTGGTGTGAGTTAATGAAAACACCCCAACACCAGTCCAAGCTGAAGTTCCGGTGATTCCAGCTGGGCCCTAAAGCTGCGATGCTG
The DNA here is from genome assembly GCA_013186435.1 of Turdus rufiventris. Taxonomy (NCBI): domain Eukaryota; kingdom Metazoa; phylum Chordata; class Aves; order Passeriformes; family Turdidae; genus Turdus; species Turdus rufiventris. The sequence continues at coordinate 3,879,226 of PYHW01010003.1, read as the reverse complement.
AGCTCCTGCAATCCGGACGGGCGGCACTAGATGGCAAAGCCGCGCCAGGTTTGGCAGCGCAGCCCGGGCTGCGCCTCCCCCAGCCCGGCAGGGTCCGGTCCCCACGGGCCGAGGAGGGGCTGAGCATCCCTGCTCTGAGCATTCCTGCCCTGAGCATCCCTGCCCTGAGCATCCCTGCCCTGTGCGTCCCTGCCCTGTGCGTCCCTGCTCTGAGCATCCCTGCTCTGAGCATCCCTGCCCTGTGCATCCCTGCCCTGTGCGTCCCTGCTCTGAGCATCCCTGCTCTGAGCATCCCTGCCCTGTGCATCCCTGCCCTGAGCATCCCTGCCCTGTGCATCCCTGCCCTGAGCATCCCTGCCCTGTGCATCCCTGCCCTGTGCATCCCTGCCCTGTGCATCCCTGCCCTGAGCATCCCTGCCCTGTNCTGTGCGTCCCTGCCTTGTGCATCCCTGCCCTGTGCATCCCTGCCCTGAGCATCCCTGCCCTGAGCATCCCTGCCCTGAGCATCCCTGCCCTGTGCATCCCTGCCCTGAGCATCCCTGCCCTGAGCATCCCTGCCCTGAGCTTCCCTGCCCTGTGCATCCCTGCCCTGAGCATCCCTGCCCTGAGCATCCCTGCCCTGTGCATCCCTGCCTTGTGCATCCCTGCCCTGAGCATCCCTGCCCTGTTCATCCCTGCCCTGCCCTTCTGCATGCTCTGCCTCCCTCCTTCGCAGGGATCATGCCCTACAGGTCGAGTGCAGCTCCTAAACACCAGAGGTGAGGGGACAGTAAGGATGTAGACGTGGCTGGTTTTCTTGTTGCTGGTTTTCTTATTGCTCTTGCTGGCATTAGTGACTTAAGCTGCAGGTGCCCTCAGGAGCTCAGGACAAGCAATCCTTGTTCCAAAATAGATTACACAGCAGCTGAGTGGTAAAACTTGTCTCATCTCCTATTGAACAAAAAGAGATTTACATTTCGTAGTCCCAAGTGGAAACACCTCTCCTTTCAATCTCATATCAGTCTATACTTTAGGTGTTTTACTGTGTAAGGGAAGCTATGCACTTAAGGTGTGAAATATTTTTATTAGGAGTCTGTTCTCCCTTTTCCCTTGTGTGCAGGTAATACCTATTTATGCTAAAAGGAGTTACAGAGGGAAAGGTGGAATCCTCAGGATCCAGTTTTGGATCAAATAACAAAAACCTTTTAGGTCTAAGTAAAAAAATAATCTCTGGGCAGGTCTGTAAATCCCTCTCTATTTTTTGTAAGGGAGTGTCATGGTTTAACCACTGTCTTAACAGGGAGTTAAGGTCATGTCAATAAACTTATCCTCATGACTGCAACACTACAAATTATACCATTTCAGGTTACCTCTGTTCTCCCACCATATCTACCTGTTAGACTCCAAGGATCAACTTAAGTTAGAGATTGCAATGTTTACAGTTTCATTAGAAGGGGATATCCAAACTTCTCTGCCCTTTCAGTGCTTGTGAACACAGGATTGATGGCAGGAATGTTCCTCCTCTCCCCAACAGCAAGAGAGTGTTTAAGGCTCTGGATGCTAATGGCCATGATGTCACCCTGCTGGAGGTGTCTTATGCACGGTCCCCTTCTTGGGAGCAGCAGAGCCCATGTTGCTGAAACATGATGTTCAAAACAGAGCTTTCATTCAGTCTTGCAGAAGCTTTGAGCTTTGTCCCTCCCTTAAATTTTTCTCTCCTTCCTTGCAATATTCAGTCCTTCCCCCTCTCCCTTGCCTTCTATGAGCTGCTGGTGCCAGTCCCAAAACAAGCTAGGAATCTCAGAAAACTCTTCTCTAAATGACACTGGTCTACCAAGTCCCACACTTGGCACTTGGGGATAAAAGGGCAGCAGTGAGCGTAAGTGGGCAGTGCACACACACTGACAGGAGGGCATTTGCTCTTCAGGGCTGAAAGAAGTCAAGATACTTGCCAAATCTAGAATATTTCTACCTTCAGGATAGAACGAGATTAACATGAAAAAAAATCCTGCTTTTTCCTGGTGTGGGCTTTTAGTAAGATGTATCATGCTTGTCCTTGGCTATTTAAATAACGCTGTCTCACTCTGTATAAACCAACTTACAATATGAATGAAAAAAAGAGCTATGGATCATGAAGCAAGTGGGAATGGATAATCAATTTTTATCACTAATATTGTGTGTATGACCAATAACTCTGAATGAGTTATGGAAGCCTTTGCCCTGAGCAGATATGTCTCCTTTCAAAGCAGTTTCTTTCTGGCACAGCCTTAATAACAGAAAAGTGCTGAAAACTAAACAAACATGTATTTTCATCGTCCAATATGTTTTTTTCTTAAAATGAAGGAATATGAAATTCTCAGAGGTGGGCTGGCTGTAGGAGGCACAACAACAATGGATTACAAAAGCTTTCAGCTTTACAAACACTTTCAGCTTTACAAACATGGGTTCAAATCAAGCTTAAGTAAGTGACAGGCAAAATGGGGCTATTGATTTCCTTCTAGTCCCATTTGGCTAGAGCAAAAACTGGGCACAACAGTGTCTTAACACTTAAAAGGATGGCATCAGCCAAAAGATAAAGCTTGTGCAGAAGAACATTTGCAATGTTATTTACAGCAATTGAGATTACTGGACCGCTTGAGATTGCTAGAGCTGAAAGACATCAGAGAGTAAATTCACATCCCCCCATTTTGGGAGGTGTGCTTGCTTTCTGAGTTTTCTGGCACCCCTGTGCCCAAAGCTCCCTTCCAGTTACATGGTAGAGCAGCCATGATCCATGTGTGCAGGTTAGGCTGGGAAATGTGTTTTCCTTGCAACAGACCTGTCAAAGAAAAACATTCACATTGAGTCAAAAATCCTCTGCTGGCCAGGAACCAACCTGCCAGGCAAGTGATAAGGTCTGCTGATTTTCCTTCCTGCCCATGCACACATGCTACAAGAAAGCTCCAACAGGTCCTTGAAGCAAATGCAGTGGCCCAGGTTGTGTCTCCTTGCAGGTGACAACATCAGGAGCCAGGCCCTGCCTTGACTGAGAGGTGTCAGGAGTAGAGCTGTAACTGGGGTGGATCACAGCTCCAGCATGAACCTGTAAGATCAGACCTTAGGGATCCTTCTTCAAAAGCTCCCAGCACACCCCACCAGGACTTGGTTTCTCAACACCCTGATGCTCTTTGGGAGCGTAAGTCAGGTCCAAGGGGCTCAGCAATGAGCACAAGAAGCTCTGTGTAAAGCCTGGTCGTCACTCTGGCTGATCAACACCCAAATGTCTGGACCAAGGCAACTGATTCAGAACCACTGAAAGAGTCAGGGCTAAAATGCAGGAGTTTCTTGCTCCTATATTGCTCTTCTACCTTTCTGAATTAGGTGCACCTCTCCTGCTGCTGTTTAAAGACACAGCAGGACTCAGTGGAAGGTTTTGTGCTGCCCTCTCCATTTCTTTACATCAGGGGATTTGTGTCAGAAGTTCAGCATTGCCAAATGTCATTTTGAATGATTTTGTAGTTCTAGGTCAATAAACTGCTTACCATCATAGGGGAACTGAACCATGAATTACTCCAGTTGCTACAGTGCATCTTTGTTTTAGCCATGTACACGGAGAGTGCAGGTCAGGATGATTCTCAATAGCCCTACATTTTCTGATTCACGTTTTTTAATTAAATATAATTTTCTTTCTTCTGTTTCTAAATAGGCATGCTGTGTTGTTATATCTCAAGGATCACCAAGATGACAATATCTCAAGACTTCATGGCTGCAAAGCTCCACTCTTTCTGCAGAGAATAAAATATCAGAGAATAGTGAAATAGAACGGCAGAGAGCAAGAATGTGGGTTTTTTTTTGTTAAATTACAGGGATAAACATCGTATTAATTCAAAGTCTCTTTGCAGTGACGTCTCTTCAACATTATCTGAAGATTATGTTCATTTCTTATTTAGTGAGGCTCCCCTTCAGAGGAGGAATAGAGTGAAAACCCCTCCCAACCCAGGGAGAACCAGGATGAAAATAAAATATTTGCTGCTGATACTCTCTGCAGTGTAGGAGGGAGTAGTAGTATGTGGTATGTACCTTCCCACACATGTAAGGGTGGATTCACAATCTTCTGAAAATTATCTAAAACACATGCAGTATTATATTTTATACTCGTACATCATTTCCTTGATGCTGTGGAAGACAAATACCCAGGGATGGCAAAGATTCTTTTGGTGCCTTAGACAGCTGAACGCTGGATGTTTCTCCTCTCAACCCACCACTTCCTCCAGTTTGAGGCAAGGAACACATTTTATAATTTTTTACCGACTTTCCTAGGTGTGAGCCAGGCACAATGGCCATGATTTACTTCCCAGTGGTGTCCTTTCCCTTGGAAGCTGAGGAGCAGCCAGCTTTTGTTGTGAATCCCACAGTAGGGACGGGAAGTGTGGCTGCTCCTGTGCCCGCTCCCATTCCTTCCTGCAGGCACCACGTTATATATCCCTCACAAGCCCGACCACAGCTTTCAGAAACATCCAATAAATCAACAGTTAAAAGGGAAGAGTAGACATGGGGAGCAGGTGCTTATTATGTGTGCATCTCTGGAGAAGAATAACCCACAGTGTATTTCCATGCCCATTTGAAATGGAATACGACCATGACCCTGCAAGTGGCTCTGCTTGAATTGTTCCTGGCATGATGTTTTACTCCTAATATTTTCATTGTCTGCCTCCATCAGTTTTGCCTCCCACTGTAGCATTAATTTTGTATGTGAATATGGAGGCTGTGCTTTAAATAATACAGCATATGCTTTTTATTTGCCATGTAGAATAATATTTTTTTGGCTGATTTATGTTCCACCTGGACAAAATTATTTTTTATGATGGGTTTATTTCATTTATTCCCACATCCCCAAATGGGAGTGGGGGGAGAGAGAAATCTTGTAAACCACCAGTAATGATGGACACAAAAATCTGCTTTGAAATACAAATTTACTGCAAAAACAGATTCTCTCCAGCCATGTAAATGAAAAAATGCTGTTGTAATAATTTTAAGGCTGCAAATGCATGTTACTACTGGAGAGAGTAATCTTCGGGGTCTTGTGTCATCCCTTACACAATGCTGGGAGTATGGAGAAATTCACTGACAGCCATAAGCTGTTCCAGTAGAACAAAATTACACATATGGCTACAGCATGGATTTAATTTAGCTCTTTTCAGAACTTCATCAAAGCCAGGACAAAACCCTGTGGTCTTTCAGTTTAGAGATTTGCCCCAGAACTTCACAGGCTAAGCTGCCAAATCTACCTTATTTCCAGTTTTCACAAGGACTGCAGAAAAAAACCTTATTACTTGCCATTGAAACAAATTCATTTCAAACAGATAATCTGAGTTTCAATTTAAAAAATAATATATTATGTACCTTGTGTTTTACAACCCTGAAAAACTGGCAGTATTTTTATATTAATCTATCAGTTACAGAAATAGGCACTATTAATAGATATATTTAAGAAAAAAAAAAAAAGTTATATGCAGTCCTTAGCACAATTTTGTTCTGATTTTGACTTCCAGCTTTTGGTGCTTTTTGTAGAGCAACTAAATATTAATCCTACAAATTCCTAATAGTCATAACATTCGGGAAGCTCTGGTACTATTTTTGCTTGTAATAGTAGTCTTTAACCACACAGCATCCTGCAGCCAAAACCACACTATAATAGGAGTGCTTCTAATAAGGACACAATGCCTCCATGGCAGCTCTGAACTACAGAGCCAGGAAAAGTAGGATATTCTTTCAGAGCAGCTTCTCTCATCATGCTGAATGTAAAATGAAGAGATAGGACTTTCACAGGAAAATTCTGCTGCTTCTAGTCCCACCCTCTAGGTCCCCATCAGACGGCAGAAATCCAAGCTGATATCTTCCCCTTGGCATCTTCTGGCACAAGCAGATTTGTTCCTAGGCAGGTCCTCTCCTCCAGTCCCTCGTCCTGCCATGTCCCCAGGTCTTGCTCCACCTTTGTTCTGCTCCTTCCCCTTCTGAGCACCGGGAAGTGAAGAATCCATCCAGCGAGGCGCTGACAATGCGTGACTGGTTTACAACGAGGAATCACAATTTGTAGGAGTGTATGAACGCGTTCTGTATTTGTTTCGCCATCTGGACAGCTCCGGGCTTTTCGAAAGAAATCGGAGCTGCCGTTTTTCCGGCAGTCCCAGAAAAGCGCAGTAGATGGAGCCGGAGGGATGCGGCACAGCCCGCGCGTCACCTGAGGATACCTGCGAGACCTCCCCCTCCGCTAAAGCGGGTTAGAAACTGTGCGATTTGGATTTATCAGTTCAGGAGGGAGATTCAGATAAAAACAGTGGAGCCGGGGAGGTTATTAAATGCAGAGCCCCATGCCGAGACTGTGCGTGCTGGTGAAAGGGAAGCTGCACCCAGACGGTCACACGGGAGCAAGGGGATGGAAGGAGAGGGGGGACAGCACGAACAGAGACCTTCCTCCACCAGGAACGGCTTCAGATGGCACCCTGGGGATGGGGACGGCAGGAGCAGCAGGAATGGTGCGGGTTTGGGTCACTGGGATGCACAGGTGGGTATTTCCCGCTGTCAACCCCCGTGTATCAGCCCGGAAATGTCACAGAAAGGTGGTCTCGTGTATTTAATTTGATCAGGCGGAAGAACTCTGATATATGCTGCGCTCAGTTCAGCGCTCCCGTGCAGATTTACTCGGCGCCTTAGCATGCGTGCTGCCTCGCTGACAGAGATTAAAGGCTCTCCTCAGAGCCCCAGGTATTACGCTCAAACGTATAAATCAGGGCTTAATATATAATATTTGTCCATAAAAATATATCACAGTGGCATTCGTTTGACTATCCGCATATTAAATACCATTACAGAAAAGTCCTGAGCTTTTTGAGGATTACTTTGCTACACCAGCAAAGTCTCCTGCCATCCTAAACCGGTTTCTTTGCCGCCAGAGCGTGGCCAAGAGGCAAAGAGGAAGGGCCAGGTTTTGCTGACACCGTTTGTGACCCCGGCCATGCAGAGCCGTGCCAGGAACACGCTCCCAGGCAGGCCCTGGTCTCTGGATGGCCGGCACTGGCCAGGCAGGGCAGGGATCACAGTGGAGACGACACCGCAAGCCTCTAAAGGAGAAAATTGCATGATGCATCGCCACTCAGGAGCACCCGCCAGAGAGCTGTTTAGAGTGAGATTACAGTCTCAGAGGAGACTCTCATGCCTCTTGGTCACAGGGTTACTAAGATGATGCAGTTGTAACTTGTACGCGGGAGGTAGGAGGGATTTAAGCGAAGGCCAGAATGAAAAGCTGGATCAAACCTCCACAAACTGTACTCAGATTAACCCAGATTCCTGAGTCCCCAGCTTTGAGAGACTTGAAATCAGCCAAATTGCTTCCTTTCTCTTGAGCAGAAGACAAAAAGTGTGAGGGAAATGACAAAGTTTATACTTGGGCCACAGGTTTATGAGCAGCATTTTAGAACTAACAGAAACAAAGCTCCCCAAAATAAGAGCTTGTGCAGTACAGAGGTCTCGATCCTGCTCATGCCAATTCCATATTAGCGCAGCTATAAGGATTGCTCTGCGTTTGCTGCTGGCTTACAAAGATGCAAGGCAGAAAAAATCAGACCCAGTTGCAATCTTTTCCCCTTCATCCTCTTCATATTCAAGCTCCTTTTTTTCCCTTCTAAGTTCCTATTATTAACAGAGGAGAAAGGAAAAAAAAAAAAAGAATCCCTGGGATCCCTGGTGCATCCTTGGAGTGGCTGCAGCCTCATCATGGATGACTAGACAACCGCCACTGTGCCACATAATGAGGAGCACACATGCTGCACCGGGAGATACTAATGAGGGAGCTACAGCCCCCTTAGCCCTCTCCAGTAAATCCGTGTCTGCAAGCCATGTTTTATTTATCAGGCTTATTATGGCAGCACTAAGGAGCCATTTGAAAAGGGCCGCTGCTGTCCTGGGCACTGCACACTGCAGTGCCTGCTCAGACCAGCTTCCAGGGAAGATGGATGAGGCTGGCAAGAGATGGGGAGAGGGATGCTACGCTCACACCATGCAAACAATCTGTGGCAGCATTTATCCCACCAGCTCCTTCACAGAGGAAGAGGATTCGGCCTGTTTCAACCTCACGGCACTAGTTAGATGATCCCAGGCCCTGAAAACACACAATAACTGGGCAAACAGATTGAAGCTGTGTGTGAAATGATTTCCAGGAAAGCTGAGGAAGCAAGGACTTGACAGACCTGGAGAGACCTAGGTGCAAACTGCAGCCAGGCAACTCAGAGGGGCTTTGCAGGAGCTCAGCTGCCTGAGACAGCTGCCCACCTGCCCAGCACTGCTCCCTGATCCCACTGCCAGCAGAGCTCCCGCTGGACCGCACACTTTTCACCTTGCACTGCTGCTCTGTGCCAGGATGTGAGGATGCAGAGCTCTTGTGCTGCTCCTGGCAGCGTGCAGCCTCGTGCAGATCTGTGCGTGTGCCAGAAGGAAAGGGGATTTACCATCACTGCTGCCTTCTCCAAACACTCTTCTGACCCCTCTGCACATCCTCACAGAGGCTTCTGTGCACTTCAGAGAATCACTCCACTTGCAGAGGATCAACAGAAAGAGGAGTAAAAGACAGCTAAGTGAAAGGTAGGAGAGAGACGAGTAAATCTTTGCAAAACTTACACTGCAGGTCTCAGCAGGGCTCAGACAAATTGGTCTGCATTCCTTTAATATATTAGATTTCTACTTACCCTGTTCATTAGCATGTTAAGCTACAAGGGCTGATTATATGAACCTCATGGAGAGGCATCAATTAAGATGATAAATTTACATACATTCCTTCTGGATGAGAAATGACGGGTTCCCCCAGTTCAGTGTTTCGTACAACTGGACTCGCTTTCAGAAAGAGAGAGAAGTGTTAAATGCGTGCATCTGTACTGCTTCCCAAAATGATAGGAGCAGTTCACAAGTTTGAGCAAAAATGTATGTCAAATAGGAATACAAGGAAACAACTCACAGTTCCCAAGGCTGAACTCTAATCTGCCATGTCACATTGACAACAGATTATGAGAGGAAGTGAAATTCCCAGGAGATGCTGCCCTTACAAGGCTGGCCCAAATGGCGCTCCCAGCCTGAAGAATGCAACACTAAATATTTGCACATATTTATCACTTCTTGCCCGCACAAGATCTCATCTTATTTTGCAAACACTGTGCAGCAGAACAACTTCATAGCCACCAAAGCGTAGCCATTTCTGGTCTGCAGCGTGCCAGTGGCACCTCTTTCATGCCAGCACGTGTCTTGGGAAAGCTGTGAACAAAGACGGTTTGTTATCCTGTTGCCACTGAACAGAGAAATTAGATAGGCCTTGCAAATGGTATGAAAACCCACGCAAGCTGACAGAATCATCTGTCTTTACTTGAAAAACACTGCACAGCTGCTAATGTTGCCAGAGGAGACAGGCCAGTAGCAGCTCTGTTCCTACAGCTAACCTTTGTAGCACTAACCTCAGTGTTCCTGGGGCTGAAGACTGGTTTACAGCTAAGTCAAACAGTTAATGCCATGAATAGCTCAGGAACAGGAGCAGCTAAATAGTAGCAGCTATAGCTCATCCCTGTTCTTCTTCAGGAAGAAAGAAAGCAAGCAGGCTGTCGTCCAGAAAGGGCTGAACATCACCAGCTCTCATCCATTTCAGAGAAAAAATTAAAGCTTTTTAGCTAATACTGTAACTTTTATGTGACTCCTGTTTTTCTGAATAGTGGAACCAAGTTTATTTGAGCAGAAAGGTGTTTTCACCTCACATTTCTGGCTCGTACATCCAGCTGAGGGGCTGGATAAAGATTACTGTTGCATGTTGTCATGTTGGTGTCCTTATCCAGCACCATGCTGGGCAAAGGTACACGTTTACACTTTCTTGGACTGCCAGATAGCAAATGTGCAAACTTCCTCATGGCTCAGGGCACGATAAGGGGTTTCCATCTGATTCCCCTTCCAGGGCCTGCACAGCCACGATAACAAGATCATTCTGAAGGGGACACATTTCAAACAAATGCCATTTGCATAAGAAGTTTTTGCCTTAAATGGGATGATCTGTTCCTCAAGAGGAGTGGAGAAAGTGCCATTTGTTTTTCTCTCATGTGCTGTGGTAATTACATACCAGTGGAGTAAGGAGTATGTGTTCCTTTATTTTGTTTGAACTTAAGAGCAATCAAACCCACCCAGACTTGTGTTCATGATGCACATTGTATTTACCAGGGACATTTATGTCACATACCAAAATCAATAAAGATGGTTAAGAAAACCAAAAAGAACTCCCAAAATTAATTCTCTTATGCTGCTAAGTTTGACTTGAATATTATCTGTCTCAGCCTAACAGGTGAGGCACACGCCTCACTAAAATAAGGAAATATTTACAGCCAGTCTGGAAGCAGAATGTGTGGTTATACCTTTTGGGAAACAAAGGACACAGATGTAGGCAAAAATTATTTCATGCTCAGGCCCTAATTCATACATACCATCACACTGAAGACTTGGGTACTTTTCCCCCTTTGCAGCTCCAAGCTGGGCTGTTTCTGCCAACTCTTCCTCCTCCCCAGCCAGTATGTTGTAACCTCAGGTAAAGACTTCAGTTTTCATTTGTTCAAATATTTAATTGTTTTAATTTGGAAAGTTGGACAATAAACCAATTCCCCTTGTTTCTAAAGATTTATTGCTTTTTCCAATTTATTGAACGTTCAGCATAGGCTGTATTTCAATTAAAGGCAGCAAAACTGTTAATGGTCTATTAACGACACATCGCATCTATATAAAGACGCAAATATAAGTCGCGGCCAATTTTCTGGCCCGGTGAGATAATTTCTTCTTTTCCCCGTAGCGAATTATCTGCGAACAACTCATAATTTTATACCACCCCATATATCTGGCTACCGTTCAACCTCAAGTATCTGCAGCGCACGAGCTGCCCGCGGTCCCATCCCTCGCACAGACGTTTTGCCACCCAGGGAGCCGGGACGGCGGAGCTGCGGGGAGCGGGGCGGGGCAGACACTGGGGCGGGGCAGACACTGGGGCAGGGCAGGGCAGGGCTCTGGGCCGCCCTCGGGCCGGTGTCCGTCCGCGGCATCCCCGCGGTGCGGGCGGGGCGGGCCCGGCGCGCTCGGTGATGCTCCAGCCGTTACCACGGCAACC
>PYHW01010003.1:3835120-3868043 GCA_013186435.1 Turdus rufiventris | reverse complement strand
GGGGCCCGGAGGTGAGGCTGTGGGGTGATGCCGGCCGCTCCGCGCAGCGCCGGGACACAAAGGCTGCCCGAAGGCTGCCCGAGCTCCTCCCGCGCCCCCCGGGCTGGCGCGGCGCGGGAGGCCCGCGGGGGAGCCGCTGCTCTTGGCGCGCTGCGGGGAGGTGGCACCGCGAGCCTGGCCGGGCGCCCGCAGAGCCCGCGGCCTCCCCGCCGGCCGCCCGCTCCAACTGGCGCTGAGGCACGCGGCGCGCGGGGGGGGGCGGAGCCGCTGTCACGCTCGCCGCGCGCCCGGCAGCCAATGGGCGGGCCGGGAGAACGCGGGCTGCACGCGGGGCCCGCGTGTCCCCGCGGCACGGGCTGTCAATCACCGTCAGTCACTCGCCCCGCCCGGCCATGGGCAGGGCCGGCCCGCAGCGCCGCTCCCTCACGGTGCCTCCGCTGCGACCCGTGCCTGGGGCGGCACCGGCGCTGGGGAGCGTTCTGTGCCCGCCGCGGCCTTGTCCCCGGGTTGGGGTGCGGGGCAGTCGCCGCCGCACTGGAAGGGCTCCCCTGGGGCTCAGCGGCGAGCCCGCTCGGCCCGGCCCTCTCGGGATGCCCGCGGTGCGGGCTCTGCTCCCGGCGCCCTCCCCCGGTGAGGGGCGAGAGGCGGGGCCGGCGTGGCCGCCGCCTGCCGCCTTTATCTGGCGTGGCGGCGCGGGGGGTGGCACTGGGGAACACCTTGTTGTGAGATACGCGATATAAATTCGGCGCCGGGGATGGGAGCGCGGCCACGGGCGGCGGGGAGCAGCTCCGGAGCACGGTGGGTGCCTTCCCCGCGGCACGGCGGCTGGGGACCGCTTGAATTTTAATCCAGCGGTGCGGGGCTGCCATCCCCTCGGCCACCCCCAGACCTGGTTCCCGGGGGGAGTTCTGCGTTTTGCCTCCTTTGGTACGGAGGGGAGGCGGCAGCACCGAGCCCCGGCGGCTGCGGCAGGGCAGGCGGAGGAGCGGAGGGTGAGAGAACGGACGGGCAGGGGAAGGCTGAAGGAAGGATGCGGGGCTGGGGATGAAGGCGGCGGGGGAGGAGGAGGAGAAGGCTGGCGGGAGGGGACGGGAAGGCGGGCTGGGGGAGGGAGGAGGGAGAGCAGCCTCTAACCCCGGCGCCTCCGCCGCTCCCTCCCAGCAGGACTCTGATCGCCGGCAGCCGCTGAGCCCAGCCCGCCGAGCAGGGCGGCCGGTGCCGCTAGCGCGGAGCAGGAGGAAGGGGACGAGGTCGCCGCCGGAGGAGCCCCGCGGTCCGCTCCGAGCCGCGTCGCTGAGCACGCCTGCCCGGCAGCCAGCATGATGCAGATCTGCGACTCGTACAGCCAGAAGTACTCCCTCTTCAACGCCATGAACCGCTTCATCGGCGCCGTCAACAACATGGACCAGACGGTGATGGTGCCGAGCCTGCTGCGCGACGTGCCGCTGCTGCTGGAGGAGCTGGACGCGGCGGGCGCCGTGTGCCCGCCCGGGGATGCTGCCCTGCCGCCCGGCGACCCCGGCGCCTACTTCTCCCGCAGGGACATGTACAGCCACTACATGCTGCTCAAGTCCATCCGCAACGACATCGAGTGGGGCGTGGTGCAGCCGCCGGCGGGCGAGGAGGCCGCCCGCAAGAAGGACAAGCTGGGCGGCGGGCCCGCCGAGGAGGGCGAGGGGGAGGAGGACCTGGAGCAGCAGTTCCACTACCACCTCAGCGGACTGCACTCGGTGCTTTCCAAGCTCACCCGCAAGGCCAACGTGCTCACCAACAGATACAAGCAGGAGATCGGCGTCAGCAGCTGGGGGCAGTGAGCGCCGGGGGGAGCGGGGTGAGGGCTCCGAGCCGGCCGGAGCGGCGCGTCCCCGCCCGGCGCCGCCGCTGCTGCGGTGCCCGAGGGCAGCGCCCCGGGCCGGGGCTTCCCTGCGCGCTCCCAGGACTGCAGCAGGTTTTCTACCAACGCACAAGCGAGAGAAAGAGATGTAAATTAATCAATACTAGTTTATTAATTATTTTGATCCCCCTCCGTGGTTTTTTTTGTTTTGGCTTGTTTTTTTTTTTTTCCGTTGTTCGGGTCGGGGCGAGCAGTCGCTGTGCCCGCCCTGGCAGGGAGGCTGAACCCGTGCGTGTACGAGGGGTGGCATTGCTGGCTGATAAGGAGGCTCCGCTCAAGCCGATGAACATAACGAAATTGGCGCAGAATTGCTTCTGTCACCCCGGAGGGAACCCAGTGAGCTAAGGAGCATCCCTCTGTTTTGGGAGAGATGGCGGGTCCCATGACTGTACATGTACTGGAGTTTATTTAAACTTTTTTACTCAGATGTAGAGTATATTCTAAAATAAATGCAAATGTATTAACTAAGAGTGACCTAAACTTTTGGTATGATTTATCTTTCTTTAATTAAATGATATTTTTAACATCTGGAATTCTTCTGTTTTTCTTCTATGTTACATTCAGAGTTGCTTTACTAGATACAGAAATCTGTGTGTGCAAGAGAGGGGGTTTTGTGCCTTTGTTTTTTTTCCCATCAAAGCAATCAGGCAGTGATGATAACTTGGCGTATCTAAAATGTTTGAATGACTATACTAAAATTAACCATACATGGCCTGAAGTTTTAGTGAGCTATTCCCAGCTGCACAGTGCAGTTGCTCTGTGAGTGTTGGCTTGAAGGTCAGTGCCTCTTTAACAAAATCTGAGAAGATCGAGTCATGGTTACTCTGCAGGCAGCGATTGATGGAAGTTGGAGCAAAGCCTAGGAATGACTCTTGCTTTTTTTTGGGAAGTATCTTCATGTACTGTGGGAAGCTCTTTTCTCTCCCTCTGAATAGGTCTGGCAGACTTGCCTCCCCAGTCTCTTGCATTTCTTTCCTCCAGTCCTCCTTGGATACCAGGAATTAATCGGTTTTATGTTATCCAGATTGTGTTGATTTCTTTCTACCTTTTTTTTTTTCATTTCATGAAGTAAAGGACCACAGAATTGGGTGTCTCTATTGTGTTCTAATATTAAGTTCTGATATTAAAGTGCACTTGTGATTGTGATACAATATATAGCAGAGGATAAATGTTTAATAAGTATGTAAGTCCTTACATTATGAAAGTTTTCTTCTCAGGCACTGAAATGCTAAGTTTGTAGCCATACTGAGATTTCACTTTGTACTTCTGTCATCAAATTTAGAGCTTGTTTGGTGGTGTTGGTTTGGCCTTTTTTTCTCTTCTAAAACTTTTTTCCTCAACTTCAAGGATATTTTTGTTTAAATTCAGATACTCCTTAGCACTTTATTTTTCAACTGTTAAGACATTGTAGTAAAGCATGAGCACTCCAGACATGGTTCTAGTTGGCAGATGTTTGTGTAAGTTAACACACCCAGCTAAATCTATGTTTTAAAAATACATCTTTTGGAAGGTTTTTTCCTTCTGGGTTAAAGAAGAACTTTGTAAGGCTGGATAATTTTTAGTTTGGCGATGCTTGTTCTTTTCGTAATGTTTTTAACTCCTCTTCCCCTCCTCTTTTGGGAAGATGCCAGGAAAAAGTCAGGAACGAGGAGAGGGATTACCCTGGTTTCCTAACATGTCATCTTGCCAGTCTTTCCGCGGTCAAACTAATGCAATGCAAAAGAAGCAGTGCCCTGTGCTGGATGGTGAAGTTTTGTTCTGAAGTGAGAGGTGAGAGGGAGAACCTGTTCTGCTGCGTGGCTCCTGCTGGCCCTGCACTCCATCAGCTGGGAACCACATTACAGCCTCTGCTGGGGAGCGCCGGCGAAACCTCAGACAAAAGCAGCTCATGCAGTTTCACCCCTGAGCCTTTTGATCTCCTGCTAACTTGTCCCGGTATGGGTTTAGACAATACTGTTTAAATGTTGCACAAGAGACAATGTGATGCTGATTTAGACTATGAGTAATGTCAGAAAAATAGTGTTACATTAGTGCAGCACAGCCCTGAGAATGGCATCCATTCCCTCTGCATGCTGAAAAAAAGCACAAGAGGAAAGTTTTGGTGGGAGAGCAGCTGAAATCCGGCGCTGTGGGGCAGCAAAGGTGGCATTTCCTTACAGGTAAAGCTTTGGGTGACAGAGGAGGAGGATTCTGTGACTCAAGGCTTTGCCTTGCTGTGACTAAGCTGCAGTTGCTGAACTGCGCGTGGCTCCCATGTGGGGGCCCAGCTCTGGGCTGGCAGCAGCCCTGATAATCCCAACTCAGCCATGCAAAACCTGGGGTCACGCCAGCTGAAGAGACTCCTGCCACCTCCCACTTGGGAGCTGCTCTAGAATTTCCCCTTCTCAAGGTCATGGGAGAGGATTGAGGCTCTTGGGATCAAGAAAGCGAGCTCTTAATGCTGGGGGAAGACAACAACAGATAAAACCAGGGAAGTATTTCTCATGCAAAGGACAGGGGATGGGACTGTGCTGCTGGATGTTGTGTGAAACAACTTGGCCTAAAAGGGGGGGTGGTCAGGCAATTATGTAAATGCTGGCTCCTGGCATTGCAGCAAGCAAAGATGAGATTGCAGATTTTGTGTGTTAGATGCTGAATTAGGAAAAATTTCCATCAGCAGATGGAAATACAAATATTTATAAGTATTAATATTTGTATCTTTTTATAATACATATTTATATATTTATAATATATAAAACAGTTAAGTTTATTATTAAGGACTTATGTTTCCTTTTGAGGGACTGGATCACTTTAAGTCTCCCAGTTTTGTACAGAGTTCAGCAAACCTTTAGGCTGCTCTGGTAAAGTGATTCTGGTACTTTTGTTAATGACACATTACATCAGTCTAATATAAAAAGTATCTTTATGATCTCAAATAGTTTGGGAAGTGACCTAATTTCTTAGTCACACACAGGCAAAAAGACAACTTGCCGAACTACCCCAGCCATGCTCAAAACGGGATATGCAGTGTGAGAAGCAGTTGTCATTTTTAGCTCACTTAAGGAAATACACTCCATACAGAGTAAGGCCGACATCAGAAGAGCAGTAAATAATGAGATTCAGAGCTATTTGCACTAACAAATTGATTACAGCAGAAGTTATCTTAAGCCAAGGAGCCTCAAGGACATTGCTCATGACATGCATCAATTAATATAGGAAAGTGCATAGTATCTATTATTATAGTTCATGAGTCAACTCTTGTTTTTGTCTATACAAAAGGAGGACAAATGAGGGGAAATCCATGCTTTTCTCTCTATCTATCTCTCCATAAAAATAAAGGCGTTGGGGATGGGTGTGAGGTTCCATGGAAAGAACAGGAATCGTGGGCTGGTCAGTGCTTGCTGGAAGCAGATTAGGCTGAGTCAGGCTAGGCTGTCACCTTCCTACTTTCCCTCTGAAAGCTCTTCCTCGCACAGGATTCTAACTAGATCAAGATATGCATGTTTTGTGGTTTGTGTCCTTCCCCCCTGCACTGGCTCTTGTACCAGCACACCATGAGTCATCAGCAGATTGGCTTTGCTGAAAGATGCACGAATGTTGGTGGTCAGAGGGAAGGCTGTGTTAGGATCTTGTTATCGTGTACTTAACCACTGCACCCTGTTCTACCAGGAAAAAAAATATAACAAAACAAAAAAAGGAAATAGAAAGCATCTCCTTTCTTATGCCTTTGGATTTGAGCTAATCTCTGCAGAAAAATCTGCAGCAATTTTCTCTCACTGACTTATTTCCCTGAAGTATTGAGTATGGGAGGGGGTTGAGTGGAAGTATTGCTTTTTAGTTTTCATACCTTTAAACTTTTTAATGTTTTTATTATTTTTATCTAGGTAACAGCCTGTTAGGTGTCATATTCCAAAGAGCTCAAAGATTATAAAAACAGAATTGGATAGAAAGAGGTGTAGTTTTAACCCCCCTGCCATGGGCAGAGACACCTTCCACTAGACCAGGCTGCTCAGTGCCCATCCACTCTGGCCCTGAACACTTCCAGAGATGGGACATCCACAGCTTCTCAGGGAAACCTGTTCCAGTGCCTTGCCATGCTCACAGTAAAATAATTTCTTCCTAATATCTAATATAAACCTATTTTCTTTCAGTTTGAACCCATTTCCCCCATCCTATCTGTACATGCCTGTGTCAGAAGTCCCTCTCCAGCTTTCCTGTAGCCCTCTTTAGGTTCCAGAAGGCTGCTATAAAGTCTCCCTGGAGCCTTCCCTTCTGCAGGCTGAACAGTCCCAACCCTCTCAGCCTGTCTTTTTGGGAGAGGTGCTCCAGCTCCTCTACACTCACTCCAGCAGGTCTGTGTCCTTCCTGTGCTGGGGACTCCAGAGCTGGATGCAGCACTGCATGTGGGGTCTGGTGAGAGCAGAGGGGTAGAATCACCTCCCATGACCTGCATCTTGGGATGCAGCTCAGGACACGCTTGGCTTTCTGGGCTGTGAGCACAAATTGCTGGATCATGTCAAGCTTTTCATCAAACAACATCCTCAAGCTGTTTTCCTCAGGGATGTTCTCCACCCATTCTCCACCCAGCCTCTGTCTGTGCTTGGGATTTCTCTGACCCACATGCAGCACCTTGTGCTTGGCATTGCTGAAATTCCCAGGGTTCACACAGGTCTGCCTCTCAACCTGTCCAGGTCCCTCTGCATGGCATCCCTTCCTTCCAGCATGTGGATCATACCCACAGCTCAGTGTCACACCCACAGCCATTGTGCATATGCTTTTTATTTGCCATGTAGAAGAATATTTTTTGGCTGATTTACGTTCCACCTGGACATTTATTTATTTTTTATGACGGGTTTATTTCATTTATTCCCACATCCCCAAATGGGAAGGCAAAGAGAAGTCTTGTAAACCACCAATAAACCACCTCAGTCCCACTGTCCCTGTCACCAGATGTGACAAAGATGTTGAACAGTGCCAGTCCCAGTACTGGCCCCTGAGAAATACCTTTGGTCACTGCTCTGTACTTGGACGTCAAACCATTGACCACAACTCTGTGAGTGCAACCAACCAGACAATTCCTTATCCATGGAGCTGCCCGTCCATCAAATCCATGTCTGTCCAGTTTAGAGACAAAGATGATGTGTGGGATGTTGTGTGTGTCAAATGCTTTGCACAACTTCATGCGCATGACATCAGTTGCTTCCAAAGATCTTGATAGCACACACAGGAAATGAAGAAGAGCACCATGGGTTATAACCTGCCACAAAATCTGAGGGAAGTGCAATTAAGGTGAGCATTGCAAATGCATACATTTTTCTGTTATTTGTAATTGTCACCCATAAAAAAAGCAGAAATACCTGAATGTGTTAGCTCTAATGTTGCAATTTTTTTTCCAGACCACAGACTTGCATGGCAAGTTTGGGTCAAAATTAGTTTTAAGGAATGAAGCTATAAACACCTTTCCAAAAGGAAATTTGCAAATAGGAGTGAGGTAATTGTATATCTTTTTCTTGCTAACCAACTACCAGAATGGGCACTCTTTGTAAAATGTAATAGTCCTTCCCTGTTCAAACATCCTTATTTGACCCAGACTGATAGAACGAGGAAAACACCTTCCAGTTTTTGTGCTTTTGAATTTTGTTCTGGAAGGAATGGCACACTAGAAGCTTAGAGAACTTAGAGAGAAAGCAGGTGCCTGTGTGTTAAATCACAGAACAGTGAATAAGCTTGCCCCATATTTGTAAGGTCTGTCATAGAACCAGTTGTATCTTTTAATCATGTATATCTACATACATCTGATTCTTAAATGACTCTGTCTTTCTGTCCTGGCCTGTTTTATCTTAGCAACTTTGGGATACAAACAGCAGGCTCAATATCCCACAGGCCCAGACATACCACTTTAGACGCTTCAACTGAGTCTATTTTGAGTGCATCTCACTTTCCCATCTGTATTTGAACTGAGAAGATGGGCAGAATGTCTAAAGCATGATTCAGAGTACAGCACAGGAGCATGGCAGCCCCCTTGCTGTGGGATTACTTTTTGGTCGTTGGTTTATGTGCTGGAGTAGGGAGACGGATGCAAGGTGAACCATTCCTTCAGGGATTTACTACAGGTTGTACAGTGTTGGGAAGGTAGAATGGCAATGGTGAGATTTCTCACATTCTAACCAATATGTGTCCTTCCCAATTCCTTTTCCCCTCTCTCTGACAATTTTCCTCTCTGAAATTCCTAGTAAACCAAGATTGTTTTGTCACCCAGAACCTCTCAGTTTTGAACTGAACTACAATAACAAGAGTATTAAGTGATTTCATTATATTTTATTGTGTGATTTGTATAATTAAACCTGGCTTCTTTTATTAACATGCTGTTATTCATGTGGTGGCCCTTTTCTTTTAAAAATTTTTCAGTAGTGATGGTTGATCACCAATCCATACTTTGAGAAATATCAACGTCTAAGTACCTGCAGAGCCAACAATGCAGAAAGCTGGTTTCTGCTGTTAATGTGTGCAGTGCTCATCTTTTGATGAGCCCAAATAATTGCCATTTGTATTAAATGTAGCATCACACACTGAGAGAAAAAACACAGCCTGTAGCAAGCCTGAACAGAGACAAGGAAAAGTGGGGGAGCTGGCAGATCATGGCCTTGGCATTTCTGATATGGGTTTTTGTGTTCAAGTTCAGTGTAATGCAAAAAACAAAAAAAGCCTCATTTTAAAAAGTTGAGAAGTCCGGAGATAATGAAACTGGCAGTAGGTTTCTTTTAGCTTTCACTGGTATTGGTATGTGGTATTTTGCAAAGACTGAAATAATTCCTCATCCAGGTGAATACAGTCATGAAAGCCTTAATTTCAACAACCAAACACAATCACTATTTTTGAAGGTCTTTTTGTTTTAAGAACCAGCAGTGACTATTTCTTGACTGGTTTAAGCTTAGGCAGTGCCAAGAAGGCTGGTCCTGTTCTGTCCCCTGACTCCCATCCCAGCCCTGTGAACTCTCCAGTTCTGTTGTGCTGGCACCTGCACTCATGCAGCAATGGAGTTACCAGACTTAGGGAGCTGATCCAGATCAAAATTAGTAGAGGAAAAAAGCTTTCAGCTGTACTAATTCCCTCATTCAGTAGAAGGTGTAGCTGCATTATCTGCAGGCTGATGTTGGAGGAAGGGTTGGGAACACACTGCCAGAAGGCAGAGTCAGACCTCCCCTCTTGGCAGCCACTTTCAAATAGATTGGATTAAGCATGTTGTGAAAGTGTCACCTGAGTCCCATCTTCCAAAGAGGTTTGTATGCTGATGAGTTTCAGTATCACTGAAACTGGCAGCTGCCCGGGGCTGAGATCCCCAGCAGGACGAGCACTGATGTGTCACCTTTGCCAGGCACCAGCTCCTTGTGCCAGAGCCTGCAGTCCCCAAGGATGCAATGCCAGCTCCCCACACCACCCTTCTGGCAGCCAGGACACTCAGCAGGGCAGCAGGAACCGCTGGGGACAAGCACTGAGGAGGCTGAGGTCACACCTCATCCCTCTGCCTCTTGGCTGCCTCAGGCCCCTCGTGGTGGCCATGGAAGAGAAGAGATGTTCCCACATGGAGTTTAACAGCCATGCCCAAGAAGAGATGCTCCCACATGGAATTTAACAGCCATGGCCAAGAAGAGATGCTCCTACATGGAATTTAACAGCCATGATCAAGGAGAGATGCTCCCACATGGGGTTTCAGAGCCATGGCCAAGAAGAGATGCTCCCACATGGAGTTTAGGCTCCTCCAGAGCACAGCCAACAGCACTGCTGCCATCCTGCCTCTGCTGGTGTCCCAGATTCCCAGAGAATTCCTGTGAGATTCCATGGGACAACGACACTGAGTGCACCATGGCAGCAGGTTTACTTCATATGAAAGGGTTTAATACTTTTGGATTGTGTGTGAGGGAAAGAGGAAGGGACAAGAGGACCCCTGGTGCATTTTGTACACAGGCACTGCCACAAGCCAGGCCTTGGTGCAGGGATGGGAGCCCAGGACCTGCCCTCCCTGGGAGTGCCCTGAGACAAGGTCTCTCTTGCTCTCTAATTAAAGGATGCCATGCAAAGCAAGGCTGTGGGTGGGAGACTGAGAGCCAGGAGAGCAGGTTGCTCCTGAAGTGAGGAACCACTCTTAAAGAAACTTCGAGAGGTGAACTTGAAGCTACTTGGAGGGTTGAAAATAAAAATTGCTATCCCTTGAGGGTGCCAGTGGGTAAAAAGACAGAGTATTTTTTTGGGGAGTCCTTCTCAGCAGATGTGCTGTGAGACCACTACCAAGCCTAAAAGCATTTCTCACAGGAGCTGTGGTTTAGTGGAGCACGGATTTTGGCACAGTTCTCTCCTCTGGCTCACCTTGCCTTCTGCTGGAGGTAGGATCTGACTGCGGTACAGGAACAACCAGACTTCTCTTGCCTCCACATCACTGTGCAAGGTAAAATTTTCCATTGCTGTTGCTGCAACCATCATGGATGAAGAGCAAAGGAAGGCAGCAAGAATTTTGCCTAATTCTTTCTGTTGGGTAGGTATTTCTGCCATGGCAATGGCTTTCCCAGCCAGCCTTCCTCTCAGTCCCTCCCTGTGGCCGTGGAGCCTTGCCATGCCCTACTCTGACTGTCAGCTTCTGTTCCCTCCCTACTCTTAGAGCAGCCACCTACAAGACACAGGAGGTTGCAGGCAGGAGCCTGTGCCCCCAGGAAAGAGAAGCAGGGAATGCCTGTTGATTTTGCCAGAAGATGCTGCCTCCCTGAGAAGAAGCAGAAATCAATCCACTGCAATGGGAACAAGAGCACTAACCCACAGTGTTCCCCCAACCTTCCTGCCCAGCTTCCTCCATACAGAAAGCAGAAGGCAGGGGAGAGTGTTGTTTGCCATGCCCCATCTGACCTTGAGTCACCTTGTAGGATGAGGAAGATGCCTGCACGTCCATGGTGCCCTTTTGGTCTGCATGTGTGTAATGACAGACAATTCTGAAGAAGAGTTTCCATCAAAACGTGGCTGAGGGCTCTGCCCATGACCTGAATCACACAGTCACACAGGGTGAGGATATTGATCACATTGCATCAAGGGTTGGGTTTAGGGGCTGCCACACCAGCTCCCTCCTCCTCCTCCCCTGATTCAGTGCTCAGGGGACATCTCCAGGTGCAGTGGCTTTCTCCATGAAAGTCAGGCTCAGGAGAGACTGGCTGTCAGCACTTGCTGCTTTTGACTATGTGTTTTGGCCAGAATCCCCTTCCATCTGCATTGATGCAGCTATTGTTTGTATACATGATTTTAAGAAGGGATTTCACTTCCTTCCTTCTCCCTTTAATATCATGTAGCAGCTAGAAGCAGGGAAAAGAGACTGGCACCATATGACCAACCAGCTGTCTGTGGACTGTGAGAGCATATTGAGGGGAACACAATGTGACTACCTTGGGTGCTTGATCATTCAGTCTGTTGGCTAAGCTATACACTATCTTCCTCCCACTCAATTACACTGAATGTCACTGGGTCAGTGCATGAATTAAAAAAATAAAGTAACATGATCCATGTCCAGTGCATGGTAAGAGCCCCTTTCTAGGAAAGCAGCATGAGTCATGCTGGCAGAACCTCTACTGCCGAGTCATCCTTTCTGTTGCACTGTGATGTCTTCATTTTTCCACATTTCCTTTAAAGGCAGGAGAGTGGGTCACCTTTGCTCCAGCTTCAAGGTAGCAAACAGAAGTGTTTAGAAACGAGAATACCAAAGATGTGAAGCAAAGCTAAGTATAGATGCCTCACATTGACTAATGTTGGAGAGATAGTGAGTTGTCTTTGACCTCAGTCCTCTCAGTTTTCTCTGCAGAGGAAACACAAATGCATTTTAAAGATCTCTTCCATTATTTGTGAATTTCAGGGATGTATGCAGAGATGTAAGTATCCTTCAGGTTCCACTAGAAAATCAAGATGCTTTTACAGAGGGAAAGGAAAGCACCCTGAGGTGCACAGACAGCAATAGGCATGATCTGTCACTGCAGTGGAGCAGAGAAAGGCAGTTTTGGGGCACGAGGGAAAAGATAATCTCTGTCACATGGGGAATTTATCAGGTGAAGTGAGGATGCCTCCTAAACTGTGCTCTCTGTCACAGGCAGTCTCCAGAACCATTAGGCACAAATTCTTCAGGTTGAAGTTTGATGTGGGGGGATTCCCCAAGAAATTGACCCAAAGAGAGGAGATACTCCTTAAGGAAAGAGAAAATAATATTTTCATTATTGATTGGATGAAATGAGTAATTTCTAGGAAGCCCCAGTTTCTCTGAATTGGCAGATTTGAGTTCCCTCAATATACAGATGACAGGATTACACTCTGCACACTTTGCCAGCAGACATACTGCATTATTTACTCAGGAACATGTCGTGTTTTACTTGACAAGTGGTAAAAACATGGTCTGCTTTACTTCTCTTTAACATTCTAATTTTTAGGCTACTGTGGCTTCTATGCCTTCACCTATTCAAGGATAGGTTCTCATAAAAACTGTATGATGATTATTATTGATTATGAACAATTATTTTTGTCTGTCCCTTCCTCCTTCCCTCTTGCATTATTTATACTGCAATCCTTTTCCTTCTAGTGACAATCAGCATCATTACCTCTCTTCACAAGCTACACACTGATGTTTCTCAAGTCTACAGACTTTTGCAAGCAACTTTCCAGTTATTCTTTTGGGGTTGTAATTCATCTGAATGGACATGGAATTATTGCATTTTCCTTCCTGCAGATATTTCCCTGCAGTCATGGAAGTCTGTGGGGAAACCACACCACGTAAATTCGGCGTTGTAGACAGAGACTGGGACATGAGCTGGTCATGTACCTGCTGCAGAGCCTCAGTGTGACAAAAAGAGCTGCAAATTGCACTGCCTGCAATAGAAAGCTTGAGTAATCAAGGAAGGGGAAATGGTCACAAGCACATGAACAGAGGTTGTTCATCATTTCCATCTCAGGTCCTGCCCTAGGAAAGGAGGAGAACTAAAACCTAGTTCTGGTTGCAAGAATATAATGGCAAATGCACATAATTTACTGCTGATGCACTTAAAGAACTCTGGTTTCTAGATAAGGCAAGTCAAGGCAGTTCTAACTTATTAGCACAATTTACTTAGCATAGCTGATCTGAATTTTTGTGAATTAAGATATTTGGAATTAAATTTTTTTACGATCTTGGGGTTTTTTTCCTTCTTTCCCCTTCTGCATATTCTCTTTCTTCCTTTGTCTTTCCTTTTCCTTCTCGGAGAAGCTGTTTGGCAACTTGGGGTGGTTTTCCTGTGTGTGTTTTTTGCATTTAGCCCCTGTGTTTTGGAGAAGTGCCTGCCTGTAGCAGCCTAGACAGACTTGGAGGGCTGGAAGCATGTTTTCTAAAACATGGATGCAAGTTTACTTCACCTTTGACCCTTTTCCACTGTGGAACTGAAGAAACCTCTGAAGAAATCTCAGCGCTAGGTTCAGTTCTCTGCTCCCCATATTGCTCCCAGCACCTTCCCCTAAACATTACTGCTTTTCCCAGGCAGATGTTTCACAGCCCAGGAAAATCTAGAGGAGGCTCTCATCCTTGTGTCCTCTCTCACACCTAAGAAGAGGGCAGGAGATGCTCCTATCTCTCAACTCTTCCTGTTGATTGCTGTTTCCTTCCCCTCCTGGCCCCACAGAAAGAGGGGGTACTCCAATAAACATCTCTCACTGTCTTCTAGTTTTGGGGACAGAAAGGAGCAGGATCCACTCCTTTTTGTTATTGTCAAGGTTACTGAATCCCTTCCAGACCTGCTTGGATTTCTATGATCAAGTTTGGGTGATACACAAAGTTTCCCATTTCCTTTTTATTTCCCAGAACAGCACGGAAGTTTGAGAGAAGCAGTGGATGGGAGACAATGACTTTCCTATGAACTTTGAGAAAAAACCAGCTGAGCTCATGATGGGTGGATCCTCCTTTATCCTAATGTCTAGATCAGCCTCCTAGAATAACTTACCAGGGAGTGATAATTTGTTTCAGTGAAATACAGATTTCAAGGGAGATCCTGATTATGAGGGAGAAGATCATGTGTCAGGTAACATGGGCTTCCTCTAATATTCCCTTTTATTCCCATCTTCTACAGTCCTCTCTCCCACCCAGTTCTTTTTTTTCCCCACACATCCTGTGCCAATCTCTTCTTCCCAAGGTCTGTTTCTGCTCTTATGAAGTTTCATTTCAGTCCTTGCATGGATTTGTATGATATTACATCAGGCTTCATGTCATGTTCTGGGGGAGAAAGCAAGACAGTAAATCTCTCTGTGTTTAACTGGCAAATTACGATTTTGTGTAACCCACATCTCTGGCTCTCTGTTTCTCCAGGAGAGCTAGGGAGGAGCAGGGAAGGAAGAGGCAGAACTACTGAACAAAACCCCACAGCACAACAAAACCTTTTTGGCATCGGTTTGTGAAGGAAAAGGGAGAGAACAGGAGAGAGATCCTAATCTTAGTGTATATTAGGTGCTCCCATACAACAGCGCTGGGTGGGGACTGAAATGCTCAGTAGCCAGCGAGATGGTAGATTAGGCAGATTGTTTGCTGTGAGATGGATGGAGAGAAAAGAGCAGCAAAGACTCAAGGAGGGGCTGCAGAAGGGTGTGAGGTAAGTAAGGAAAGAAAAGTTCAAGTAATTCCCAAAGAGGTTGAAAATGGAAGCCGGAACTGGGATTATTTTGTCTGGGAACAGACAGAGGATGCAGGGGGGAAAAAAATAAAAAGATGGGAAGATGAAAGGCATGTGAGTTAACTCAGCTATTAAAGCTGACAGCATTACTATTCACAGATAGTAGGCTTGGCTCGCAGGAAGGTTTTGAAACAGGACAGAAGGAGGAAAGGAGGGCTGGTAGACAAAAGACAGACAAAGGAGAAGGAATATGCAAAAATGGAAATAGAAAATAGTTGAAAATGAACACAGGGAAACATACTCTGTACATTGGAAGTATGCTGGAAAAGGGAAGGGAGATTGAAACCAGAGCAAAAGAAAAAGCATGAGATCATTTTGTGATTTCAGATTTACATCCTAGGGAATATGAGAGTCTTGCCTGCAGAGCTGAGACCTTGAGAAAAGCCTGTGGCAGATGTGAAGAGGTGCAGGGCAGAATACAACTGCAAACTATAAAATGTATTACTTTATGCAGATACTTTCCTGTTAAGCTGTAAACCCCAGGAGTGGAGTGGGCTCAGACAGCGTGCTGGGGGCTGGGAAGGGAAGATGGGAAGTAGCAAGTAAAAGAGCTAATGACCAGATAGTTTGGTACAGGTCTGTGTCTTGGTGTTGTTCGACTCTGACATCTCAGGAAATGAAAGCTTCAGCTGAAGCTCTTCAGCTGGGCACTATGAGGTCTGTCTCCACATTTTCTCTAGCACAGGGGCTCCCTGCCAACAAAACATGACCTCATACTTCATTCTTTTCCCTGGGAAGAGCATGAATACCCTGCTGCCTGTTCCCACAAGACCTGCAGAAGCCAGGTATCTCTGGCTGTATCTGCACTGTGAAACCACCAAGCCTCTGCATGCCTGGGTTCCACAGATTTACTCTGGCCCTGTAGCAGGGTAAAACACAGTCCAGTGCCAGTGCCCCAGTGCCTCCAGCCCCAGGCTCTGGTTTCCAGAAGAGGGAAATGTCCAGGTGAGGAATGTGAAACCTGCACCAGGTCCTCTGACATTTTCCACCTTAGCCCAGCAGCAAGTGCAGCTGGAAATGCCAACTGCTTTGTCAAACCTGCCTGAGCTGGGCTGATGGATTCAAAGCTTGCTAAGGGACATCCAGGCATTTGTACATGCACAGAGTAAAATCATGTGAGCCTTTTTTTGTTTGGTTTTTTTTTTTTTTGGCCACATGGGCTGCTGGTGCCATGCCTGGGAGAAAGCAGGTCCCAAAGCTCAGAAGGGTTCTTTGTACACAAGGGTTGACTGCCTGGCTGCCTCTGGGGCAGGCATTGAGGGACCTGCCTGCTGCAAGGCTGGTGAGATCCCTGCAGTGTGTTGGGATGAGGGAAAACTTCCTCCAAAGGGTGAGCAAGACCTGTGCCTGGGGCAGCCCGCTGGGTTTGCTCTGGTGGTTAGGAGCTGGACTCTTCCAACTCAGAATTTTCTGTGGCTCTGTGATTCTTCACTCCCTCAGCACCAGATCACTACCCCTGGGTGTGAAGGCACTGGCTCCCACTCACTGCAGTCACACAGAGTCCCCCAGGGAAAATTCCTGCTGGGATGGGCCAGACCTGCTCACACATCCACAGCTGGGCTGTCAATGCCAGAAATATCACCTCACCCCACGGACCAGCAATGCAATCGGTGTCCCTGTGGCTGTAATCAAGGGGGACATTTGTGCTGAGACAAGGTGCTTTTCCATGTGCTCTGTCTTCTTGCCTATGCATTTCCGTGACATGAGCAGGGTCTGGTGAGATTATCTTATTTTTCTCCTCAGCATGGTTGCAGGAATCGATGGGAGTGGTGTTTAGAGCTTCACAGCCTGAGCTCCCTGTGCTCAGCCTGAAAAAGCACATCTCCAGCAGGAAAAGAGCCTCTTAAACAAACAGGATCCCAAGCTTTAAGAAGCCTGGAAGGTTTATGGTAATGAATTTTGAAGAAAGAAGTAGAAGCAGAATAAATATATATTCCATTACACGTGTTTGGTATGGTGCTGAGAGTGTTCAGGGTATACAATTTATGGTGACAAACTTCCCAAGGCAAATTCTTAAGCCTCCTCTTCGTGTAGTATTCCTTCCTACCCCATCAAGCAGGAATAACCCCTGAGAGTGGCAGAAAACTGCTACCCCAACTCCTCTGGGTTTGATCCCAGACCTAAAGAGCCATAAGTAGGAGATGGGAAATATCAGATATTTTTTAAAGTAGGGAATTAAAGATGTGTGGGGCTTTGGCCACAGCAATTGACAGTTTAAGATCCCTTAATTTTTCCTTTTCCTGAGCCATTGCAGCTGTATATGCAGCACTAATTCCCCAAGGCTGGAGGGTTTGGGGTTTTTTTAAATTTTCAATCCTGGTGCATTTTGTTCACTATTCTTCAGTCAGTTTATTGATTCTCAGCTTTTTTCATGGCTCTAAGTGCCTCTTACTTTGTACTCCTCCCTTTCCTCCCTCCCCTCAAAACACGCCAGCCTGCAGTCACTTTGGCTGAATCTCAATTTATTTACTGCCTCTTTTAAAAGCATGGGTTTTTTTCCTTTCTAAGGCTTGCTGAAAGAGAACTGTCCATTAAAGTTCTTTTCCCACTGCAGAGAAGGCTTTGTCCTGTTTTCTCGTGGTGTTTGTGGCAGATATGAAACTGTTGAAGACAAAATGTACTTTTGAATCGTTCAGACTGAAGCAAATGAGAGCTGTGTGCAGGCAGATGGAGGAAGGGTCCCAGGGTACTTTTCAGCTCTGGGACAGGACATATCACTTTAGCAAATTGTTGCTGGCATCTGTTTTTGCATGGGGCAGTTCTCTAGCCCCAGATAATCCCCTCTGAGTGCCAGGACTGGCTGTGCTGTTTGGCTGCTGATTTGTCACTTCCCAGCAACTGAATTAACTGCTTCAAAGCAGCTATTCCAGAAGTGACTTTGCTGCAAGATGAATGAATTTATTTAAGCTTTCTACATTATTGTCCAAGAAAAAAATATGGGATCAATGTATGAAATCTGCTCTATGTTGATATTCATGATAAGGAGTAAGGGAAGCCTTTGCCAATATTTTTACCTCTTATCAAAAAACAAAAAAAAAATCAATGAAAAGTGCTTCCTGGTAAATAGCATGTTTGACATGTGGCCTGTGTGTCAGGGCATTGGAAAGGCTGATAAATACCCAGTACCCTTACTACAGTGCTTCCCTGGAAATCAAAGAGCCTGGGGCAGAGAAGGGGCTGTGCAGCTCTGCAGTGTGCTGTGTCAGTGCTCAGCACCCAGTGAGATGCTGCAAGTCTGGATGCACGGATCCTGCTCCTCCCCCTGTTCCCTCGCTGTTCCCATCTTCAGACCAGCAAGGGGACGCTGCTCAGCCCAGCAAGGCCTTTTCTGAAGGCTAGTGCAGGCTCTTAGTGCAGGAATACTAAATGATCATTTATTCATGACCCTAAATGTGCTTTC
Organism: Turdus rufiventris; assembly: GCA_013186435.1. Taxonomy (NCBI): domain Eukaryota; kingdom Metazoa; phylum Chordata; class Aves; order Passeriformes; family Turdidae; genus Turdus; species Turdus rufiventris. The sequence continues at coordinate 3,850,060 of PYHW01010003.1, read as the reverse complement.
AAGCCCAGGTAGCGCCATTTAGCCAGCCTTTTTCAACCCCCTCCTCATGGCTCCATGTCCTCCAGAGCCTTGTCTTACTTGTCCTGCGGTCAGTGCAGCTCTGCTCAGAGGGTCCTGCACTCTCTTCACACTTGAGAAATGCAGGTCCAGCTGTGTTCAGCAATGCTTTACTCCTCTCATGTGCTGCTTTGCAATGTGTCTTCTTCTTCTCTGCCGTTTTTGATTAAGGTATGCTGAAAAAAATAGAAGTGATTGGATTGCTCTCCCCTGATTATCCTCCTGCTAACATAATTCATTGTCATTTAGAACATAATTTGCTGCTAGGGACGTGATTAGCTTGGATTAAGACACCATTAAATAAACAAGGCTGGGTAAGAGTAAGATGGCTGCAGAAAAAGACAGAGTTCTGCATCAGCTCACATCTTATAATTAGTTATGATTTAAAAAGAAATGCCTGAAAATTTCTTAAGGGCTGAGGGGAGTCCTGAAGCAATCTAATCCAGTATTTTAGAGTTAGTCAGGATGTGATCAGTGCTCTTAAAAACAGTAAGTATATAATGAGTATACCTCCCACAGAATCTCCTGGATTCCTTCCTCATCCTCCAGCCAGTGCAGCCCTCACTGGATGTGAGCACCCACATGCTCAGTTGAAGCCATGGCTCTCAGTCTCTGTACTACGTGTTCCATAAAATGTGAAGCTTTAGGGAAATTCAAGTATCATCCTTTTTGGAATCCTTCTCTGGAGTATGTGGAGGTCGGAGGGGAAATTTGTTGAATCTTCAACAATGCTACAAAGTCAAGAAAGCCATCACTTCCACTCACGAGCTGAAGGATGAGTTCTGCTTCAAGAGCTTCTGGTATTCACATTTCTGTTCTATCCGGGTGGAATATTAAAATTCACATTTATCCAGTGGCTGCAGAAATACCTTAAACAGCCAGGCAATGTTAGCATGGCTGTGAGCAGAATGCTGTTAACTAAATGGAGGACCAGACCTCTATGCTGCACATCAAATGGGAGTTATCACACTTTCTACATGTCCTTAGTGAGACCTAGGGACAGATTTAGCTGGGAAACAGAATGCATTACTGTAAAAACCAGTCTTTTATTTCTTCTCATCCTGAACCTCTCTGAGCCCAGCTCTGCCTCCCTTACAATAAAAAATGTGGTTTTGAATTGTTCAGAACAAGTGCTTCCAAATACATCTGTCTGTGTAAAGAGTAATGTAAGTGGGTTCCCAAGCATTTATTCTGCAAGTTACCTGACCTGCTACCTTTTGTTTGCATTAATTTGGCTGTTACATCTGTCCACAACTTCACTGAGAATGGATTTCTTGAAAGTGCAACTCAGGCCAAAACTCCTATAAGAAAGTGTTAAAAGCTAGAGATTTTGACTGTAGTCCACAAATTGTGACAGCTAATCTTTCTTTATCATGTGTAGAAACTCAGAATTAGAAACTTAAATATAGAATTGGCTGATTCACCAACTTAGTACAGTTAATGATGTGGATTAGCCTTTTTTGCAAATGCTTTTGTGGAGAAACAAAACAAACAGAGGAACTTTGTACTCCAATTTGTCTAAGTGTGTCAGAGCTAGAATGAAATTTGCTCAGCATATATTTTCCCAGTTAGAAAAGCTATGCTTTAAAAAAGTCTAAATGAGCTCAGTGGTATCATTTGTTGACCCACCTGGAAGAGATGACCGGTCGAGGTCTGTTGACTTTCCTGGAATAGCTGGAGGAGGCTGTCGGGGGGACACTGACCTGCAGGCCAAGGCTTTTGGTGGAATATAATCTTCCTGTGTTGATTCTTGTGTGACATTAGAGGTGAGACTGACATTCATTTACATTCTTCTGTTAAGTAAGCAGAGGGTTCTTGTGCTGCCTTAGCCCTGTTCAGCACAGCCATGGGTGCTTTGGGTATGTGCAAGGAAATGAGAAGCATGACTACTTGGAGGGACGAGGGAAACATTAAAAATAAAATATGTCCAGATCCCTCAAAATCTGATTTGAACAGGTGAAATTCCTTCCAGAAATACAAATGCATCTACTTCCAACAACGACCATGGGAATTAAAGGAAAAATTAAAAATGCAATCCTGAAAACCTTGATAGGAAACTGTGCCTGTGCAGCATATGGTAGACATTTGGTGTGACCCTTCATGTGGTAGCATTGCACAGGAGCCTTTTGAAGGAACCCTAACAACCACAAATTGTAGCATTTTAGAGCACAAATCTGCCCTGAAAAAACGTCTGGTTAACTTCAGCCTCAACTGTTTTGCTTCCCAAGTCTGCCCAAACTGGGACAGCTGAATTTAATGACAGAATAAGTTGTTATGATTTCACTGCTCTTTCTCTAAACCAGATCCAGCTATGCTTTGGAAATGTGAGCTGTGCTGGCCTTTGCTTTATAAACAGGAGCATTCAGTGCATTCTAGCTGTAACAACTCAGCTTTTGGGGGAGGAGAGCCAGAAATCATCCATCCTGATGAAAGAGGCAGTGGGATTTGCAGCATCTGAACAGTGGGAAGGGAGCAAATCTCTGTATGCTGTCAGAAGGTGCAGGTCCAGAGCAGTCCCTGCAGTGGCCTTGGTTACAGCACAAGGAAACCTGCAGGCAAGCAGGGATGAGCCAGCCTGCTCCCAGGACTGAGACTGGTAAATAAACTGGAGATATTTCATTTTATTTTCTTTTTCTGCTAGAGTCGGGATTAAAAGCTCAAGAGATGGTGTTTCTTGTTCAGACTCAGATGTTTATTAATTTTTATTTATATTACATTTTCTCAGACCGTGAGTTTTACAGTACTTTTAGTTAACAAGCTAAAAATGGAGATGTATCTTACTTTCTGCAAGGCCTTTTAAGGCCAAGCTGTTCAATTAAGAATGGACACTTAAATTATTTTTACTTTTAACCCAATAACTAACTACTTGTGACCCATAATGTGGACTTTTCTATTCAATTAAACAAGATTCTACTTAGACTCATGAAGAAGAAAGTGAAGAAGAAGAAAATCTTCACCCTAAAACTTCTATTTTGCTTTATATATATTACTATATCCTAAAACCTCAAATTCCAAGTTTTCTACCATGTGATACTACACACTTCTATTTAAACTACACACCTGTGATCTTAGTTTCATCATTCAGTCTTGGAAGCGTTTTTTATGGCCTCAGGTCAAAAGCCATGTTTTCCTGGGGGTCAGTGCCCATCAGCACAGAAAGTCGAAAATTCTCAGTTTTTAGGGTTCCAGCAGGGAGAAAGCCCTGCACTCCAGCCAGTTCAAAGTCAGCTGGACTTCACCTGTGTCTGAGGTGCAGCAGAGCTGGTTGTGTCCTTCCCATGCCAGCTCAGAGCTGCTCTCTGCACCACAGGCACACCAAGCCCTGCACTCACATTTTCCAGCCACCACTTTTACCAGAGCAAAACTGTCCCTGAGCACTTCCCGATGCTCCAGTTGGAGCTGCCCTCCCCTGGTTTTGAGCTGTGGATGCCTCTGGCAGCAGGCAATTGCCAAGCTGCAAATGAGAGAGGCTGCAAATGCAGGCAGGCTCTCTGCTCACCTTGTTTCATACCTGCTGATCCTTTCATCAACAGCAACAGATCGTGGGTTTGGGCAGAGGTCTGTAATTTCTATATGCCCCAGAAGAGACTGCCAGGAGCCAGTACTTCCTCAGTATAAAGTTTGTTGTAGCACTGTAAGTGGATCTAATTTTCCTCCAGAGTTGCTCCTTACAAGAGGTGACTTTAGAGAGGAAAGCCAGAAAGCTTTTCATGACCTTGCTGTCTGGGACTCCACTTTTTCACTCTTATTCCCAGGTGGGGAAGTCTCAGGATTTCAGTGAGCTGAAGAGGTGTTTAAGTGTTTTACAGCAGCATTTACCCAGCCCAGAACTGAAGCCCCGACTCACCTCTGGACTTCTGTAGCTCCAGAAATCAGGAATTCCAGGAGGGCAACATCTGGATCCAAAATTAACCATCAAGAGTTGGCTCTTCTCACATACAAAATGCTGCTGTCTGATCTCAATCCAGTGTGCTTGTCAGCATAGAGAGCCCCCAGCCAGAAAACTGTAAAGTGATGTACTTAAAATAGCTGAGCCACTAAAGGGTGGGAGCTGGAAGGTGAACAGGGGAGGTTTTTGAACCACTGCCCAGCCCTAAAGGACCAGACTGCTGTTTCCAGCCCACCTCAGGACAAATACAAGAAGAAAATGAACACCTCTGTCACAGGAGAAGAGGCTCATCCCTTTGCCATGCACTTGAAACCAACAGAGCTCCATCGGGCAGCTGAGGTGAGAGGAGCAAACTTGTTATTTGATTTCATGCAAAGTCCTGCAGTGGAACTCAACAGCCCAGCAAAGGGCTCAGCAGCAGACCTTCAACCCAGCCCCAGCACATCACATGTACCTAGAGGGGTTAATTATTATGTCTCAGTATGTGGAGAATTCTCCCCTCGATATCTCAGCTCGGAATTAAACCCCACGCTCATCACTTCTCTGTGCCTCGTGGTAAATAAGTACAAATTTCTTCTGTAACTTGTGAATTAATTCAGTTTCCTGGCCTGTGCTGCGTCACAGCTCAGTGCTCTCCTGGATATCTGGGTGGCACACGCATATTTTGGGATGTTTTGCATCTCTTACAGGCAGATCCCTTTTCTCAATGGAACTTTCTAAGCTATTCCCCCCAGTGACATCATGCCTTCTCTGCTCCCACAGCCACAAAAGCGTTTATTGATAGCCATGACATTTTCCTTTAATGCTTTCATTGTTTCCAGAGCTTTATTTGGGTTGTTGTTGGAAATCAGAAAAACAAGACAAAAGGCAAAGCATGTTAAGAAGGAGACTTGGCCTGCATGCAAGTCTGTGGTGAGAGAAAATCTCTGGGGCAATTTTTAGGGAATCTGCTTTCCACAGGCTCCTCCACAGTGACAAATGAGTGTCATCCAAGCCCCTGGAGCTGCCACCTCCTTCCAGCAGTTTGCTGCAGTCCAATGCTTGGGTTTGATGTGCTGCGTAGGGATCTGGCATGGGGATTTTAGAGCACTTCTCTAGATGTATCTGACTGCCTTGCTCTTCTTCCCTATCTGCCTCTTTAGATGCTTTTTTTTCCCTGAGAATTACCCACAACACTTGCAGTGAGTTGTTGTCCAGAACGATGTGTTAGTTTACAGATAGATAAACTGACTGTTACATATTTCATTAAATATTCCTTAAGAGTTGCTTTGTGTCTAAGGGAGTTTGCAGACATCCATATAGACCCCTCTTAAAAGTTAATTTGTCTGGCAGTCTGGACAAAACAATACTCCAAAGGTTAATAAGCATGAAATGAATGGCTTGGTAGGTCTGGGCTAAATGATCATTTGGAGGAGGGAGCAGCTTCCACCCTATTACATGCTGCTGCTGTTAAACCTCAGCAAATCTGCTGAGTGAGGGAGAGCACAGAAAAGAGGCGACCTCTAGATCTAGCCCCTCAGTAGCCTCTGGCTTTGGTCTCACACAGTGCTTGAACTGCTTGAGCTCTGCTGGGACTTGGTCTCAGAGAAGCCCTGTGGGGTTTTAAAAAAAATTTTGATTATTATTATTTATTTGGGAGTGTTGCTGTTGTTGGGTTTTTTTCTGGTTTTCATTTTTTTGGTTGTTTGTTTGGGGGTTTTTGTTTGGGTGTTTTTGGTAGTGATGGTGATGTTTAGGTTTTGGGTTTTTGCTTACAAATTAAGACCCAGTTAACTGAGATGTGGCATGCAAGCACCATGAGGTCTTGCCAGTGCAGTCTCTGGTGAGGAGAGGAGACTGCAGAATATGACAGAATCTGTTCACCCAGGCTGGCCAGAAGCCAAGAGCTACTGGAGGTGCTGGGAAGAGCACCAAAAGTCTTCTAGGGCTTTGCTTTGCTCTTTTCTCTAAATTTGGGCAGGTTCTCCTGCTTTATTTCTTCGGTTTTTCTTTTCTTTTTTAAAAAATGCATCTGAGCTGCACCCTGCCCTGTTGGTCCTGGCTGAGATGGAAGCAGGTGAGTGCCTCCCCACGTGCCTGCTGCAGAGAAATCACCTGGGGAGCAGAGAGCGTGCAGGTGGTGATTAGAGGTGACCCTCTGTTCGGGGGTTCCTTCCACCCCTTGTCAGCTCCTGACTCTGAGGAGCTTGCTGACCTTTTCTGGCTGGCACTGGCCATGCTTGGTTGACAGATTTTCAAGTACCAAACATCCCAGCGCTGCCTGAACTCCTGCACAGACCAGGGTGGTGACAATAGGGGTCAAGTCTCCATGACATAATCGCCTACTGCAGAAACCTGCAGAATATTTATAACTTTCACAGCTTGTCCCTCCCCTGCAAGATTGACTCAGAAGTTAAATCCAATGTGTGGCTGTGTAGAATCCCCTGTGCTTTACAAGGACCTTCAAACCTGTGTCCAGTAGAGTTCTCTGTGCTTTACAAGGACCAACAAACCTGTGTCCAGTAGAGCTCCCTGTGCTTTACAAGAACCTTCAAACCTGTGTCCAGTAGAGCTCCCTGTGCTTTACAAGAACCTTCAAACCTGTGTCCAGTAGAGTTCCCTGTGCTTTACAAGAACCTTCAAACCTGTGTCCAGTAGAGCTCCCTGTGCTTTACAAGGACCGACAAACCTGTGTCCAGTAGAGTTCCCTGTGCTTTACAAGGACCAACAAACCTGTGTCTATGTAGAGTTCCCTGTGCTTTACACAAGGACCGACAAACCTGTGTCTATGTAGAGTTCCCTGTGCTTTACACAAGGACCGACAAACCTGTGTCCAGTAGATTTCTCTGTGCTTTACAAGGATCATTTACTCAGTCTCAGATGCTGTTGCAGAGCACAACTTATTTTTGCAGTAACCAGCACCAGACCAGCCTATTGTTACCTGGCTGTGTGGCATTTACCAGGTGTAGATAGTGCTGTCTGGAGCAGCTCAGGGCTGAGCTTGGAGGAAGTAAGATGCCAGAAAGTGGGAGAGAGGGTTACTGTGAGAGTGGGAGATGTGAGGGGAAGACCCAACAGCAAGGTGAGGTCAGGTCAGGTCAGACCTTCCTCAAAGCAGCCTTTGTCACCTGGCAGCAGCAATCCTACAAGCCCTTTATATTTAGTTCTTCCATTGAATTACTTTCAGCAAACAGAAGTGAACCAAAACAACCCTGCCTTTTGCCCCGGGTTTGGCTCGGGGAGCTGGCTCCACTCTGGCAAGTGTCCACAAGGGCAGCTTGTGTCTGTGCCTGCACGTGTGCCCCAGYGCTCCTCACTGAGCCCTGCACAAATCTGGGGGTGTTTAAATCTTACAAATCAGTGGCTCATGTGCATCATCGGCTGTGTGGTGTGTCCAGGCAGAGTAGCCTGTCTGAGGGTCGGGGTAATGACCAAGGAGGGTGCCTGGGGCTCGTGTGCTGTCCTGCTGCTCTGTGGCAGATTAAAGGAGCCCACAGAGCTGCCCCATCTCCTGTCCTGCAGAGTTTGGCCCCAGGAAGGTTCTTCAGGGCTTGCCAGTCCTAAGTCACAGCTCAGGTCTGAGCCTCCAGGGCCTGAGAGCTGCACCCTGGCTGAGACCAGAGGCTTCTGGCTCTTGGCCAAGAGGAACCAGGTAATAACCATAGGAAAGCTGGCACAGCAATTTCTTCTAAAATTGCAGTTCCCTGCAAGGCTGACAGCTCAGGATCCTGCTTTTGATGAGGTCTGTTGGCAGCAGACCCAGGAGACTCTGCCCAGTGCCTGGAGCATCTGCCCTGTGCCCACCTTGTTCCAGGCTGTAAATGCTGAGAGACCTTCCTGTCATCCCCTGTGCCTGTCACAGCCAAGGGGACACACCAGGGACCTGGCAAGCATGGCTGGAGCCCCAGGGATTGGAGAAGAACACCCTGAATCGACAGCTCTCTTCTCCTCCTGGCTCCTTTAATCTCAAGGAAAGGAAGCCAATTTCCTTTGCAAAGCAATCTCAGCTCCAGGAGTTCAAGGTGCTGTTTAAGGGCTCGGTGGTGATGTTGACCAAGGAGTCTGCAGGCTGGAGAAAGCTCTCCGCATCAGTCTGTAAAAGCTGGGCTAATAATGTTTTTCTGCCTCACACAGGCTGGTGAGAGTTAATTAATTTTAAAAGCAGTTTGAAACACAGTCACAACATAGGTGCTAAGTTTTATTTATTAAGGTTCCATACTCAAAATACAAGACTAATTATTTATGTGCATAGCAAAGGGTGCATTTCTGTGCTAGTAATTCAATTTTAATGGTTTAGGTGGTACTTGCATTGAGCTGTACTAAAAAAAGTTTCATTAGGTAAAAATTGTGTGTAGGTCTCTCATTAAGTGTTATCTTTATTATGCTGGTGATTTCATGCTGAATTTGTCAGGACCAAACATCTGGCTTTTGCTGTAGCACATGGTGCTTCCTGAATTGCCAGCTCCCAACCAGGAGGAAGGGGCTCAGGAGAGTGCATGGAAGTGGAGGGGTGGGATGGAACCAAATTTGTTCCCTGTGGTTTTGTTGTCAGTGACAAGACAGCAGAAGGGGTTTGTGCCTGCTGTGGAGAGGGATGGGGAGCCCATTTAGGTTCTGATCTGAGAATGTAGAGGTCTTCCCTATGCATTGATAGGGATGCAAGGAAAAACTCACCAGAGGGTTTTTCTCTCTGGGGACCACATGGTCTTTGCTGGTGCTTTAACCCCTCTACAGTTCAACCATGTTTTCAGAGCTCTAACGAGTTTACAAACAAAAGAGTGGAATCTTGCAAACAATTATTTCTGTGTCAATGGCTGAGAGAAGACACCCCTGTTGTACATGCTATGAGGCAGCAATTGTCTCTTCCTACATGTTGGAGTATAATTTAGAGATAATTTAGAGTGACTTGGCTCTAAGAGGAGACCCTGGATGCCCTGGCAGTGAATAAGTTCCATATTCCACTCTAGAGGAAAAAAAATATAAATAAAAAAAAACCCAAAAAAACCCAAAACAACCAAACTACATCTGAGAAAATCAGAAATGAAACTGGAAAAATAATATTCTTTGGAGTCTGAGGAGATGAAGATGGAGAGGGTGCAGAAACCTCCTGGGAAGTCCAGCTGTGGTGAAGTTTTAGCAATAAGGAGATACAGATACACCTTCTAATGTAAGTAAGAGAAGTGAAAGAAGTCCTCTGCTCCAACTTATCTAGGAGCTGCAGTAAACTGACACTTCTTAGAGATTCAACCACATGCACAGCAAGGGTTTCAACTAAAGGTAGAAGATACGGGCAGCAAAAGTCACATTTGCTCCCCTCAGCTTTGAAGGTTATCCAAATTGCAGCTCAGTGAGGTTGTCACCAGGCTTAAGGAAGCCAAAATGTAAATGCATTGAAGGTAAAAAATGGCCTCGGGTTGGGTGATTTTTTAAAGAGAAGTAAGTCGCAGTGAAGAAAACTTGGTAATGCACAAAGTTCAAAGTTGGTCTTTGCATGAGAGCAAAAGAGCCATGTGAAGGGTGACTCAAAATTATAAGCAGAAATTGGAGAGGTGCCCACTGTGATAGTCTGAGCTCAGCTTAGACGTAGATAAAGAAGGAAAGTTAAAAATTAACTTTAAGTTCTGCACGTTAAGAGATGTGTTGTATTTCCTTATGATGCAGCGTAACGAGAAACAGAATTATTATTATTTAGTGATTTCACATTTTTCTCAAAATGTATGAATCTGAGACTTGTGTGTTGACTGGATCTATGTCTGCCTCACCCAAGCTTGCCAGTGCTTTTCTGAGAAATGATGTTTGCCTCCAGATAAATTCATATTAATACTGGCTCTCCTTTATCTATCCACAGGTAAGGGTGGGGAGGGTTAACAGCAGGCAGGTTCTTCTATCCTGGATAAAAATGCCATATGTTGATGGTGTCCTTTCCACCCTTCTCATTCTGACTAAAGTCTCCCATGGGTTCAAGGGGGCTTCCACTGCCCAGTGCCCCCAGCAGCCCCTCTTTCAGTTCCTTGGTACCTGGGTTGGGATGGGGAATTTCCTCCCAAGGGACATATTAGACTCTTCTTTCTTATGGGGTTATGTGCATTTTCCTTCTTGAAATTATGTTTTCCCTTTAGCTCATGGTTTTTACAGACTTCCTCTCCACCTTGTATACATATTGTGAGCTGGAAAGAAACCTTTAAATGGCTTGAAGCTGCTGCTGGCTGTAAAGTAACTGGAGCTGACAGTGGGCTTGCACAAGCACAGAGCTGTAAATCAGTTAAATGCATTGCACATAATTTCCTGGTGCCTGCTCTCCTCGGGAGCAGAGCCCTGCTGGGATGAATGTCATCACAGCATGCAAAATCCTGGATCTGATGCTCCTTTTGTTTGCAGGGGGAATGGGGTTCGTCTCTGCCAAGAATGGTCTGTTCTGCCACAGGGTCACCAGCCACCTGACTTCTCTGCAGCCTTTCCCTCTTGCAGCCTTATAGATCTTGTACTTCAACCCACAAAATGCCCAGGAATTTATTTTAGGTGTACAGGAATTTATTTTAGGTGTACAGAACAAGTGGGAACTCTCTCCTGAAGTGCTGCTATCTTAAATGGGCAAATCCATGAGGAAAGAATCTCTGAGTGATTGAGGGTACTGTGCTCCTCTGTGTTCACTGGTAACTGGAGATTAAGCTCTTTGTTTCACCTTGGAACTCGGAAGAGATTTTTATTGCATTAGTTACATTAATTATTTTAATTATTAAGTAAAATTTCCACACCCTGTCTAATGCATGTGGATCAGCATTTGATAATTTAAAACACAAGGTAAAAACACAAAAGAATTTTTCAGAGAAAAATTCTCAAAGCTGGCATTTTTTGAGCATTCATTGTAACTTCTACTAAACTGCTGGAGTGCCAGTAGCTGCCTGGAGCAATGGGTGGCACTGGTGGCTGTCACTGGAGAAGCAGCCATTGCCATTCCCAGCAGCTGGACTGGGAACAGCGTGGCACCACTCCCTTGGATCATGGGCACTTACCCTGCCATGCTTTTCTGTAGATCCAGTCCCATCTGGATCCAAGAGCTGCCAGCAGATCTGGTTACCTTTGTAAGCACATAGTTGTTTTTTTCATAATATTTTCTTTTTTTTTTTTTTTCCTGAACCCAGTGATATTATACAATTACACTGTGTATTTATTTCTACTCTCGCTACTTCCTCTTGAAATTATGCAAGCTGTTTAAATCTCTCTGGCATTTTCATGGAAGGATGGATTCTGCAGGGTGTGGGAGTGTGTGTAGCAGCCATATAATTTCCTGCCTCTGATTTCCCCTGGGGAAGGGGAATGAAACACTGGCACCACCTGCACATTTTGGGAGGCCCTAAGAACCTGGGACCCTGAAAGTCAGCTGAGGGGGATGCAGCACCCCAAAGGCTGGTCTGGGGAAATCTCAAAAGGGAGCTAATTACAGTAATTTCACGATTACAAGCCGCACTGATTATAAGGCGCATCTCCAGGTGTCAGCACAGAACCCGCCTCCACCCGCCACACAACAGAGTAACCAATTCGTAACAGTCGCGCAATCCCGGGTTTTACGGGCAGGTGCTTGGCTCAGCACCCTTGCTGGCATTTCCAGGGTTGGAAATTTCTGAACTTTTTTCATATATTAGCTGCTCCTGAGTGTAAGCCGCATTTCCAGGGTGGTAGCAAAATTTTAGTCAAAATGGTGCGGCTTATAATCGTGAAATTACTGTATTCTCTGTCTTTTTGGGCTACAGAACTGGAACTGCTTGATGGAGATTGCGACAGATTTGTGTCCTTGAGGAGCTGGGCATGGGAACAGTTGGGGCACGTGAGGGAGCAGATAAAGGAAAAACTTATTGCAGGTCAGCGTTTGTTCTTTGTACCAAAAGCCCGATTCTTCCACAAACACTCATTTCACAAAACACCACAAACATTGCATTAGTAAACACTGAAGAAAGCCACAGAAATAATCTGGATGTCGATCTTGCACCTGCTGTGAAGTGACCCTGCCTGGTCAGTGCTGGGTAAGGAGGTGAGAGTGGGCATCCCTTTGTTACCTCCTCCGTGGTAAAGTTGCATCAGCCCCTGGGCTGGCTGCCCTCAGCTTGCCTTCATCTGCCTTGTGGGAGAAAACCTCCTGTTCCTGCCTGCTAGCTGCCCTCCCCCAGGAAAAAAACCTCATAAAAAATACATTGCATGGATTTTTAGGAGTTTCCAGCTCTTTCAGCGCTGAAGTTGAATTGCAGCTTGCTTACACTAACTTAAATCCCTGGAAAAAAAAAAAGAAAAAAAGAAAAAAAAAAAAGTTACCTCCGTGGCAAAATAATTTTCCAAATCTGGGCTGTCAGAGGTAGGGTCCAAGATCCCCTCACAGCCATGAGCCAGGGCAGCTGTACCCAGTGCATCCGTGGAGAGCAGAACAGGATTTGGGGAGCTCTGCTGGCAATGAGCCCTGCTGAGCTCTGGAGATTTCCATCATTTCTGTCAGGCTGCTAAGAGCTCTGCTATGCTGGAAATGAACTTTGCAGCATGGAGTAAATGGAGAAAAGGCAGATTGAGGCGCTTTCCTCCAAGCCCCACACCTCTGGGTGCTCTGGACACAAAATTAGTAATCCTTGGTGGGCTCCCTCACATCCAGCCCAGTTTTCTCTTATGGTTGTGTGGATGAAAATAATAAGTCTTCTGGTGTTGGATTATCTTTTTCCCTCTTGGGCATGCCAGTGGGTTTGCAGCATATGCAATCCAGGAGGACGGGTAGCACTGAGATCACTACACATCCATGGCACATTTCATCCTGTGTCTTCTTTTCTTCCTCCTCTGGAAATTCAGCTGCTGGTTTCGAAGTTTGTTGTAACATTACCCAGGACAGATAGATACAAAGAAATTATATTCTGGGGGCAAAAAAGAAAATTTATAAAATCTTAACTAGCTTAGGGAAGCATCTTGGCAACCTATTGAACATTTTGAACTTTTTGAAGCTTTCCTTGACAGTGTGTGACTGGCCCAGACAAGCAGAGATCCCTTTGGTCCCTGTGTTTCCAGTGCCAAACACAGCATTGCTGTTCCAGGACACAGTAGGTGGGTGTGCTGGAAAGATGCCTGATGTTTGGGGAGTGTGAAGTGGATTTGGTGTGATTCAATCCTTTCTTCTCTCTCAAACTTTTTGCATGAATAAAGCAAGTCTCTGTCTCAGCTTCCTCACAAGTGAAAGGGCTGGGGAGGGAGCAGGGCGAGGAGAAGGGAGGAGAAAAGCCAGGAAAATGGGGCTAAAGAAAGGAGGTTGCTCCTCCTCCCTGCCTAAGTCCTCTCCAGAAAGTTCTCCAGAATGTCCAAAGGTTCCTGACGTGATTGTTGCTGTACCTCCTTCTGCTGACTGGCAAAGTCTTTTCTGTACTTTTGCCAAGCCACATTTGGACAACAGAAGAGGGGCAGGGTGTCTTTCAGAACATCCCAAACCAGCAGGAGCCTGGGGCAAGAAGGGAAATTGCCTTGTCTGTATTAACACTTTCCTCCCGCTTGCCTGTGGCTGCCTGTTTGTGGCATCTCCAGGTTTTAGTTATATATCATGATTATCTACAAAATATTTTAATATCCCAGTCTGGACTGCATTTGTGGAGTAAATACCACCCATCCTAGAATACACAACATTCACTGATGCACTGCACAACTTTTGGTACAAACGATTTCCATTTGGTCTCTGCTCACACTGCACAGTTTTAAAACAATGGAACTGAAGGGGTTTGTGTGTGTGTGTGAAGTGAGGGGTGCTCTGAATAAAACAGACCAGGCAATTTCCCTTCTTGCCCCAGCCTCCTGCTGGTTTGGGTTCACAGGAGCTGCTGTGGGGCTGTTTGGGGTGCAGGCTGGGCACTGCCAGCTGCTGGGCACAGGCTGGCACTGTGTCTCTCCTCCAAGTGCCCCAGGCAGAGGAATAGGCACGGCAGGCTGGGACCAAAGGTGCCTGAGGAAGAGACTGTTCCTAGAAGTGCGTGTTGGTCTGTAAAGGTCAGTGAACAGCAGCACCCTCTGACTCTCCTGGCTGCCCTGTGCCCTGTAGACATCTAAAGCTCCCATGCCTGACTGCAGATCTCCCTAATTCCTGCTGTCCCTTGCATGAATGTGAGGAGTTTCTCCTTGTCTGCAGCAGGCCCACCACCTGGGAGTTCTCCCCTCTGCTGCTGCACAATGTATTTCTTCCTTCAGCCAGCTAAACCAGGCTGGCTTTGGGTCCGTCAGGCTGCTGCCCCACACCAAGCTCCCAAAATACCTTTAGTGAGGAAGGGTCCTCCTGCCTGACTCCAGCACTGACCCTGGCTGATGGTTGTCGGATGGGAATGGAGATGGGTGCAATGCTGCTGGTTCCCAGCCCACCTGGAGACAGCTCTATTTATGTCTTACCTGCGAGGGTTAATCATTACACTTTACATGCATCCCCCTGGCACTCACTTATTCCTTCTGGAAATGAGTTGAGTCTCCTGAGTGAGTAATGGTAAAAAGGAAGAAAAACTAAGAAACTGAGCTGAGCTGAGTCTCTCATGCCCCTGTGTAGTGCACCTGTATGACCAGACCTGGGGTATTTCTGAAGATCCCAAGTCCCTGTGCTGCAGGAGGGCCAGGGAGGAGTCTGAGCACATCTGCCTCTCAGAAATGGAGCAACTTTCCAGAGTGTGAGTCCTTGGGCAGGGACTCATGAGGAAGGCACCACATTCTCCCTCCAAGGCTCAGAGATGCTCAGCAGATCCTCTAACACTGATCTGTTGGGGTGAGTTTCAGGACTCACTAGATGTGTTACTTTTAATCAGCTCATGTATTTAGAAAGAGCAGAATTCTGTGCAGCAGCTATCAGTGCCTGACTTAGCACTAAATGAGGAATAAAGGGGAAAATCTTTTACAGTGGGGGTGGTAAAACTCTGAAACAGGTTGCCTAGAGAGGTGGTGGATGCCCCATTCCTAGAATCTGTCTTGGGTTGCAATGCAGGATGTGACCAAGATATGTGTTCTATCACCATCTGTTAAAA
>PYHW01010003.1:3818805-3834861 GCA_013186435.1 Turdus rufiventris | reverse complement strand
CACTGCAGGAGGATGCAGCCACCATTTAATGGGACTGCTGCCAACACCCTGCCTGACTGATGGGGTGTCAGGTTGTATTCTGACTGTCAGTAGTTTGGGTTTGGGTTTTTTTGTAACACTGTATTTCTACTTTCATTTTTCCTAGTAAAGAACTGTTATTCCTGTTCCCATATTTTTACCTGAGAGCTCCTTAATTTCAAAATTATAATAATTTGGATGGAAAGGGTTTACATTTTCCATTTCAAGAAAGGCTACTCCCTTTCTTAAAAAACACCCATCTTTCAAACCAAGACAGAAACATTCGGGGCCAAGTTGGAGGGGCTCTGAGTACATTAATTTCACGACTATAAGGCGCACCCTTTTGACTAAAATTTTCCCTCAAACCCGGAAGTGCNCCTTATAGTCCGGTGCACCTTATCTGATCTACAAAGTTTGGAAAATTGCAAACCCGGAAGTGCGGTCTGCAAACTGAGCCAGGACCCATGGGAGCTGTGGCCGTGTGGGGGAAACCGGGAACAGCGCGGCTGCCGGCCAGGGAGAAGTGGGGGGAAGTGGCGTGGCCGCGGGGAAGCGCCAAGAAGCGGTGAGAAAGAGCTGCAGAAAAGCGGCAAATAAGCATCCAAAAAGTGGCGAAAAAGCATCGAAAAAGCATCGAAAAAGCACCACGAAAAAGTGTTGCAAAAGCGCCATGAAAAAGCGGCTAAAAATCACCGCAAAAAAGCGACCAAAAAGCATTGAAAAATCGCCTAGAAAAGTGGCTAAAAACCAGCAAAAAATCACCATGAAAAGCGGCCAAAAAGCGGTGAAAAATCACCGTGAAAAGCGGCCGAAAAACGGCAAAAAATCACCACGAAAAAGCGGCGAAAAATCACCGCAAAAAGCGGCCAAAAAGCAGCGAAAAATAGCGGCAAAAAGTGGTGAAAAATAGCCGCGGAAAAGTGGCGAAAAAGCAGCAAAAAAGCACCACACGAAATGTTTGCAAATTGAGAACCTGTCAGGAATTCACTACTTTGTTGCGCACCACACGATTCCTCGCTGCAAAAAAACAGTGCGCCTTATAGTCCAGTGCATCTTATCTGAGCTACAAAGTTGCAAAAATTGCCGCCTCTCGGGGGGTGCACCTTATAGTCCAGTGCGCCTTATGGTTGTGAAATTACTCTAACCTGATCCGGTTGAAAAGGCCCCTACACATTTCAAGGAGTTGGACTAGATGGCCTTCAAATGTCCAGTTCAATCCAAACTATTCAATGATTCTGTGAAAGGGTCTCTGCTTGGGGTTCCCCAGCCTCTGCTGCAAGATTTCACTGAGCAGAGAGCAAACCTGGGTCCTGCATGGTCCATCCTCAGCTCCACAATGCAAGAGCTGCTCCAGGCAATGTGCAAAGCTGCTGAAAACATCCAAATGCCATTTTTGTTCAGCTTCTTTAAGGAATCCTGCAAAATGGAGGAGGAAGGTGCTGGATCTATGAATACCTGCTGGATACCTGGTAGTTGTGCTGCTGGCAGTTTGAGCTCCTGCTGGCGAGTTTTGAAGGAGCCATCTCCAGCTCTAGGACAAATACAAGTTAACAGCAAAGGGGGAAAACAGATGTTTCAGCCAAGACAAGAAGATTTAAAATGTAGAAAATACTTACAGGTTTGAGCACAGTACCACAAGACAAAAACCATGGATGTGGGGATCACAGGAGAAGTCATTACATGGAAAATTGATAATATGGCATGAAAGAGTCCCATGAATTCCAAGTCCCAAGCTCCCCGGTCTTGAGCCTGGTTTAATAATCACAGCTTAATTGTAAAGTAGGAGAAGAGCTTTTTTCTCTGCACTGTGGATAATTCAACAGGACTATGGAAATCAGTTATGTTATATTTTCAAGATTATCAAGTCTATACAGAGTTGTAAAATGTTTGAAGATGATCAAGTGGGAAAGATTTGTGAAGAGTACTTGTTTTAAAGAAAGGGCTTAGTATAGCTAAAAACTTGGGAGCTAAGAAGTTCAAACAGTTTCAGACTTTTGTCCTTGCTAAAAATAACATCCTCCAGCTTGGGCCACAGCTTGAGAACTGGATCCAACACCTGAAACTGGCTTGAGCTGTTTCCCTATATTTTTTCACTCTTTTAATTGTTTTTTTGATGTGCTGATGGATTCTGACCTAGAGGCATAACTTCTATGATGAATCAAATACATTCAAAATCATGTGTAATAAGCCAGTACTAAAAGATACTATCTCAATATTTTCACTGCTTGTTGGGGTGTTATTTGGCATTCTGGTGGATCTGGTCTGTAGTTGTACCTCTTTGAGTTCCATTGATTTATTTAATTATTGATTTTTAAACATTTTTAATACACAGCCATGAGATTTACTCTTTCAGTTAGAAGCAAAGATCATTTAAGAGGACCAAGGTGGAGTTATTATGCTCTTTGTTGAGAATGAGTCAGAAGCCTCATACAATATTTTTTATAGAATGTGTATTTTCTTGACAAAAAGTTATTTCACATTTCTCGAAGGTAAAATCTCGAAGGTAAGAGTTAAAGCAAACTTATTTCAAAGCAATAAGGAAAAATAAGTGAAGTGATCAAAAGAAGGCTGAAATGTCCATAAATTCATATATCTCCTGGAGTGGGTGCTTTAGCTGGCATACCAAGTGCCACAGAGCTTTTGATGAAAGCCTGAGATCTAGCTGTGTGACTGCCAACAAATTAAAACATGCAAAAACATGTTTTCAACCAGGGAAAGTTTTACCTTGAATTGAAACCATTAAAAGAGGAACACTGTGACCCTGGCCATGAAGATGGGCTGGGAACAGGATAATCAGCCTGCTGGATAGGATACACTTCCCAGTGCTGTGGGGCTGGTCACTTTTATCAGGACAGAGGGACAGAAGTCCCTGCAGAGGATGCTGTGGGGGTGGACCATGCTCCAGAGCCCAGAGAAGCCCTCTGGAGAAGTCTGGATTCCTCCTGGGTACAGGGGTTGCCCTGGGATGTGCCACTAGCTAGCTGACCCAAAATTGGGAATGGGAGGTCAATCTCTTTGAAGATCTTTTTGCCTTGGGAAGAGGTAAAAAGAGGCATTCTTTTAAAGAATGGCTTCTAAAGAAAGCCAGCTGATGCCATGTCTTCTCTCCCTTCCCTGGGAGAGCTGGGTGGGCTCAGGGTGGAGCAGGCACATCATCTCCCATGGGAGCTCTCACGTCCTCTGTGAGAGCTAAGCCCTGCTCAGGTGTCCCCAGCCCCCTGCACATGGCTGTACAACTGCAGAGCATTGTCACCTATCTTTTTATCTTTTTTTTTTTTTTTTTTTTAAGTTTGAGTTGGGATTGAAAGCACACGAGATGGAATTTTGTGTTTGGATTTAGTTGTTTACTAATTTTTATTTGTAGTACAGGGAGTGCTACAGCACTTCTAGTTAGCAAGTTAAAAATGAAGAAATGGTGATGCATTTCTCTTGTTACAAGGTCTTTTAAGGCCTAATTGTTCAATTACAAACTAACACTTAAATTATTTTTAGTTTTGATGTAATAACTAAACACCCATAACCCGCAGTGTGGCATTTTTTATTTAATCATAAAAGTAGTACATATACTTAAGAAGAAGAGGCACAAGAAGAAAGAAAACTTCTGCCCTAAAACCTCCATCTTGCTTTTTATTTACTAACATATTCTAAAACCCCATATTACAAACCTTTCACCATGTGGCATTACGCACTTCTATCCAAACTACACACTAGTGATTCTAGTTTTATTATTTAATTTTGGAAGCCTGTTCCATGGCCTTAGGTCAAAAGCAGTGTTCTTCTGGGGGTCAGTGCCTGACAGCACAGAGAGTTCAAAACTTCCCATTTCCAGGGTTCCAGCAGTCACCTTCTCACTGGGGTTACAGGATGGAAGCATTTAAACTCCTGCCCACTTCATGGCAGCTTTTTGGGTAAATACCAATATAGATAACAGGCGACCACTAACACGTGAAGGCTGAAGCTGGGGTGGGGAGAACAGTGCAGGAATTTTCCACAAACACTGTGTGTGCTGCTGCAGAGTTTTATTCATTAGTTGGATTTTTAATCAACTTCATTTTAACCAAATTAACAATGACTTCAAATCCACTGAGAAAGGAGCGGGGAAAGCACAACAATAAAACAGGGAAACAGCACCCTTTATTACATATTGATAAAAGACAAAGCTTTGCTGCTCACCTATAGATAAGTGGCATTACAAATGGTGAAATTCAGTGTGAAATGCTTCAGATTTTGGACACAGCCTGCTGCTGAAATCAGCAATGTAGGGAAGCACAGGAGTGTGACAGCAGCTTCCCCACACCTGCAGCACCCCTGGCAGGTAGGGACAGGAATGTTATGTGCCCTGGATAAGAGGGTTGAGACTCAGAACAAGTGGCTTTTATTTCCCCTTCTCTGTTTAATGTGCTCCTTATCCCTGGACCATGTCAACAAACTTCCTTCTTTACTTTTCAATCAATGGGCTGAACTCCATGGAGTGTTGTGATACTTAAAGCAGCTGGACAAAGTGGCTGAAATATGTTATCCACCTGAAAAGTGCTCAGGTTTTTTCTAAGATTATAAAAGTGACTGGGAAAACCGGGTGCCTGGAGCACTGAGGAATGATGACAAAATTAGCGATGGCATGTGGAGAGCCAAATAGGAGCAAACCCCACTTTATTACCATTGGGAGTGCAGATACGACGTTTCTGGGGGGGCAGGTGGGTRTTTCCAGGATTCCCAGTAGAAATAAATGCTTTTGTGGTGAAACAAAAATTCTGGGTGAAAGCAAAAATGCAAAAATAAATTTCCATACCTCTGCTGAGTTGGAGGAAGGCTGAAGTGTGCTCCTGTGCAGAAGGCAAGCAGAAACCTGAGTACTGTTCAGGTCAGACTGTAAATCCGCTGAAGCCAGGGGTTATTCACAGGCATTGCAGGGCTAACAGCACATCCTGTTGTAAAACTGAACTTTAGATTTTACTCATTTCTCAGCAACTGTTCTGGAGATTGGCCATTTCTCAATATCCTCTTAAGCATTTTGTGTTGGAATAGAAATCTGCAGATCATTTCCATGTATCTAAATATTTATCCTGAGACTTTTCCATGATTAATGTGCATTTAATCCCCTACCTATGTGACTGAACATGAAAATGCAAATATCTCAATGACTAATTACATCCTTGAAATCTGGTTCTCTTTTTTTCCCTTTTTTGGTCTCCTAACTATTTTAGTTTAGCTCTCCCAAGCAAAACTCTGTTATCCTGGCATTCCCTGCCAGCTGAAGGAATGCTCAGACCCTTGGATGTGCCCTGACCAAGGGCCAATCCAATCCCCCAGTGTAAAATTTCTCCCCTGAATGAGTCACTGGGTAGCAAGCTCAGCCCTGTTTGTTTTCCCTACCCTGCAGGATAAGGGATGACGTGTACTGCAAATCCTCAGGCCTCTAATGCAATTTAAAGCTGCTCATAACGAAGAACAGAGAAGAATATCAAATTTCATTTCGGTGCACTAAAGGGAGAAGGTGCCATCTGTTCTCTGTGCTGCTGTTAATGAATATGCAGGAGAGACGGACCCAGCCATGAGTGGGAGCAGCAGCAGGACCAGTCCCCAAAGGGACTCTCTTGCAGCACAGCATCTAGGAATGGACACATCCCTGCTCTGGACTCCCAGGATGCAGTTAACTCAGCTGTGAAAATGCATGGCAGAGACTTTGGCATGAGGTGGGTTATGTCAACAGGAAACAAAGGGGATGTACCTACATCTTTTTGCATGTGCAGGCAAGGGAAGAATGGTTGGCAAGGGTTTTCCAGCTGCAGAAATGCCATCATGATTTTAGGAGCAAAGTCTTTTAAGATTGTGCTGTGATGGTTTGGACTGAGACCTTCTGGGAGAGATTAAAGGAAGGCATGAAATTACTGCATGACAAAGAATGAAAGCTTATCAAGAAAGAGAGGTAAATCATGGAGGGAGGAGGACAGTGCCTTGACAGAAGGGACAAAGTAAAAAATCAAGATGCTGCAGGTAAGGGCTTGACATGAGGGGTCATGTGAAGTTCAAAGTCAGACTCACAAAAATTGGCATGTGAAGAGGCACAGCCTGTGACAGCCAGCATAAACTAACTGTGCAAAAAAAATCTAATGTGCTGCATTGTTCTGCAGAAGAATTGGCAAGAACTTATGGACTATGCATAGCCTGGGCAGAGAGAAAGAGAAATATGCTCCTACCCCAAACAAATCCTACAGAGAAACAAAAGCAGTGCAGGCTGGCAGGAGTGATCCAGCCATCTAGAGACAGAGGAATATCTGTGGATCCCAATCTGGACACATGCAACAGCAGTGCAGACAAACTGTGCTGGGTGAAAAGTCCCAATTTCCAGTGACTGCAGGCAAAAATGCTCTTTGAGCTACAAGGCTGCCATGCCTCTGTTCCCATCAGCAGGATGCCTCTGTGCTGGCCCAGAGCAATGAAGGAGGGATCAGAGGGATGTCCTCCAGGGGATAGGAGTGCTCTGAACCCAGAGAAGAGAGAACCATGCAGCAGGGCTTTATAGGGTCTCCTGGCACACAGTGCTGACAAAGAGAAGTTCAGAATGTGAAGCAGAGTCCTTGATTCTGGATATTTTCTGAAGCACAGAGTATAACCCTTTTCCCTCTGCATATCAAACCAGGAGCTCTGGCTTCAGGAAGAAGCCTGGCTGCCAGGATGACTGGGCAGCACCTTGTGCTGTAATTAAACCTCCAAATAAAATGGAAGAGGGTCACCTCTGGGCAGCCCACTGCCATTCCTCACACTGATAGATGCTTCCTTTCCTGGGTGTGTTTGTGGCAGCACCCTCTGCCTCTCACACCAGCCCTTCCCTCTCTGTTTTCCAGGCAGCTCAATAGTTCTCACTGGTCTGACATGAGCAGCTTCCCATGAACAGAGACTGTTTTTTCATCAATACCAGCTTCCTAGAGATTTTTTTCCCCTAGACTGTTTGTTTACTAAAATGCTGACTCTAAAAATGTACGTCTCCTTAATTTATTGGTCCACTAGAGAAAACTGCATCACGTCTGAAATGCTTTAATAAGGATCCAAGGTGAGGGATGATCAAATAAATGATAATTACAGTGTCAGAGAAGGATTCCCAGATCCCCCACCCTCCTCAGATGTAGGAGTGCTGCAATAACCCTGAGCAGGAGCAGGAAATGGGTGTTGAAAGCCCATGTGAAGCTCCTGATAGCCACAGCTGCAGAGCTCTTCCCTGTCCTGATGGAGAGCTCAGCACAGCAGCTCTGCCAGCCGTGCTGTGACTAACCCTGAGTCAGAGCCCCAGGGGACTCAATACACATTTTTAATTGATTTTTCCTCACTACCTCACGTGGGTTAGCACCCCATGTTGGTGGAAGATGAGAAGTTCGTGGTCTCTGGACAGTGGGGGCCAGTCATGTCATGAGCTGGTGCAGAAAGGAGAGAGGTCATGGCTGGTAAGAGGAAAGGATGGTAATTCTGAAGTTTAATATGCAGGGGCACAGGAGGGTTTCAAGGCAAGGGTCCCACACCCCTGTGCAGCACGTGCTGCTGGAGTCAGTTTTTGAGGTACAGATTTTGCCCTTTGGAGCTGTATAATATGCTACAGAGAAGTCTGTGGGTAAAGCCTTGTGTAAAAGAGGTTTGTGATCCTACCAAAACTCTGACAACACGTGTGATTCCTATGAAGACTGTGGCCTTGGCAACAGAGGAACAGAGGGGAAAGAAGGGTTTTTCTGTGTATCCTGTGGAAAACCCTTCCCCTGTGCATGCAGACTCCAGAAATGATGGGTACATCCCTAAGTGCAGGTTTGTCCTCATGTCCTGAGAAACAGCTTCTGTCCCGAGCTTTGCCCTTGTGCCCCACAGAGCACAGGGATGATCCCAGCAGAGAGCAAAGAAAGGACCTCAGGCTGAGGTGCGATGGAGACAACTCAGAAAGTCACTCAGGTTTCTCTTGGGGGGAAAAAGTGCAAAATGTGGGTTGGGAGGTTGGGGAGAAGGCGTCCCTGAGGATTTCCGGTGAAGCTGTTCCCAGAGACTGAGCTGGGAGCCAGCTGGTACATGCAGGTGGAGAGGAGGATCTCTCCACCACGGCTCACTCCAGCAGCACATCCTCACACAGCCCAGCTCCTCATGTGCCCACGCAGGGCCAGGGGGCTCCCAGCTGCCTCAACCTCCACCTCACCCCATTTCAGCCCTCCTGAGCTTTCTGGCTGGGAAGGTCTCCAGTGAAGTTCCTCCAAAAATCATCTCTCTGCCTGTGCCTTGCACTGAGAATCCAACATCTACTTAATATTAATAATAAGGATGGTATTACACAGTGTATCAAAATATGCATATTATTTTATATCATCTCTAATGCTGCAAGTAGTGTCAGCTCTTTCACCTGGCACTGTGTGCTGCTGGTGAGAAAAACCTGCATGGTTAAAACCTTTGTGGCATTACACTGTGCTTCATGGGATGCTTTTTCAAAAAGGATTTAGCCCTTCTCAAGTGCTTTTCTTGTTGAAAATGTTTGTGAGAATGGCACGGGCAGAGCCCACAGCACCTGCAGTGACTGGAACCCATCACTCATTTCTGACAATCCATATTTAAGGTACTGTGTTTGTCCACACACAGGGGAAGGCATGGCCTCTGCTCCCTGCTCCTCAGGCACCCTGAACCACCACAGCATGATTAGGACACTCAGAATCACAGGATGGGAGCTAAATGCTAAGACTGTCGATGGAATTGCTAATGAGGACCTAAAGATGACACCGTGAATGATAGCAGATCAGTAATTGCTTTTTCCCTGTAGTGACTTAGCAATTAGAAATGGAAGAAGAAAATCAGGGTGAAATTTGAGAGCTGTGCTGTTTGGAGTAGCTGCTTTTGTTTATTTTTAACCCTGTCTTTTGTCCCTCTAATCCCTCCTGCGATGATTTTGCTCCCTCGCTCTGCGAAGCGCTGCTTTGTATTTGCAATGCCCTGTCACTCCCATCATGTCTGCAAGCTGTCTTCTTCAGGCATGAGCTTATTTAGACAAGTTGTCAGGCTGAATGGGAAAAATCTTAAATCAATGTATTTCAGCATGCAATCATATATAGGCTAATTTATCTGCTGCCCCGTGCAGCCTGCCAGGTTAAAATGAGGTCTTTCAGGCATGGTGCCTCTGAAAGTCTCCTGATTAACAGAGCCATTTTTATTGGTAGGGCGACAACACGATTGTTTTATGGTAATTGTTATCATTTGGACCTGTGTATATGCAAATGGGGGAGATTAAAGTAGAGAAAATATGAAGATGATGAATATGCAGCACGTAGCCAAGATGGCAGAGGGATAGAAATATTTTCCATGCTGTGTTCTCTGCTGTGGCTGGGGCAGTGAAGGGCTGGCTGCTTTTCCAGGCACAGGGACATTCCCATCCCACAGTGGCAGCCAGCAGGACACTGCCTGCAGGGGACAGAACTGTGCCCACTCCCAGTCCCGTATTTCTGTCTCTCTGTGCCCTGACACTGATCAAGGCAGCTGCCTCTCCTCCCAGTCAAAGGGCTTTGGGGATGGAAAATACATAAATGGACAGAAAAGATGAAGCAGTAGCACAGGTCACATCAGTGCAAGACTTCTTGAAGTGGACTCACTAGTCCTAAGGGTACAAAGCCTTTTGGGGTGGGTTTTAACATATTTCCAATGGTTTTGGTTGGCTTTTCTGTTCATTACTTCCTATCACTTTTATTTCCCTTCCCTGCTTTTAAGTGAAGCTTGGATGTGTGAAATACATTGTCTCTACAAGCATGGACCTTTCTAACCCTCACTGGCACAAAAACACACAGCAAGACTACCCCACCAGTAAATCTAATCCCTCACCTGGGAAGAACTACCTCTACAAATGAAGAGTACTCCAGTCTCTGTCCCTCCAGCTCTGCTGCCCCTGAAATGGAGAGCAAAACCCCTGTGGGGAAGGTCTGGGCTATCAGTGCCAGGCTTTCTTGAGGAAACCAGCAGCAGGTCAGGAGCGTGCAGATGCTCACTGAGTCTGGACCTGCCCACTAAGAGCTGGCCTGAGCTCAGCAGCTCACTTCAGATAAATCACTGAGATGAGATCATACCCTTTTTTCCCCCTTTTTTACATTACGTTATTGAGGCTTGTGGCAAGGGGAGCAGGACAGCAAATTTTGTCTCTATTAAAAACATGTCAGGCTTCTTCTGTTCTGTAATATATTTTAGTTTCCATGTGGGAGAGCATCTCTGGCTGTGCCCTGCAGTTACAGCTGCACAGCCTGAGCCACTGCAGCGTCCCTTCTTCTCCATCTGCTGGAAATGAGATCAGTGTAGCCCCTCCATCCTCAGCTGTGTATTTTTGCCTTGCAAGCCTTAGCCACCGTTCTCACTGCATCTTCACCTGCAAGTGGCTGCTATTTGCCTGCTCCATCTTTCTCAGGAATGCTGCTGGAGCATGGACTGACTGCCTTGCCCAAAGTCCCTGAAGAAGGGTAATGGCTAGCAAAAATCTGTGCACAGCAAGGGTCATGCCCAAGCTCATAAAGCATCAGTGGATGGGAGTGCTCCTCAGTTTTGCAGAGGAACAGAAGAGATTTCACAGGTTTGCTGACATTTGTGCCTGAGCAGATCAGGCATGCAGTGCTCCAGTGGCAGAGATGCTCATCTTCCAAGCATTGCTCAGGATTCTGATCCTGTCCTCACGGCCATGGCAAGATTGCACTGGTTTTAGGTGGGACAGAGCCAATTTTCTTCACAGCATCTTGCATGGGGTTGTGTTTTGGGTTTGTGCTACCAAGAGTGTTGATAATTCCTGTGTATTTTAGCTGTTGATTCACACAATTGAGGCCTTTCCTGCCCCTCAGGAGTGCACAAGGAGGTGGGAGGGGACACAGCTGGGACAGCTGACACCAGCTGACCACAGGGACATCCCACAGCATATGGCCCTGTGATCAGCACACAGAGCCGGGAAAGGAGGAGGAAGCAAGGGACATTCAGAGCAATGGTGTTAGTCTTCCCAAATCATCATTACCATGATGGAATCCTGCTGTCCTGGAGATGGCTGAACACCTGCCTGCCCTTGGGAAGCAGCAAATGAATTCCTTGTTTCTTTGTGTGGGTGCTGCTGTGGCTTTACCTGTTAAACTGTCTTATTCTCAATCCATGAATTTTTTCACCTTTGCTTCTCTGAATCTCTTCCCCCCCATCCCACCTGGGGAGAGCGATCAAGAGGCTGTGTGGGCTTAGCTACCGGCTGGGGTTAAACCACACCATGCACATTCTCCTGAAATTCTCTCTGTTTCCTTAGCTGTCCAAGGAGAGAACCAGTGTCTACAATAGCAGAGCTTTGTCATGAATGGGAAAAAGTGAGTACACTGAAGACACATTTCTCCCTGCTCTGCTGTCCTGTTTTGTTCCTCTTTTCCTGCGTTTCTGAATGCAACCAAAACCTGGCCTTGAAAATCCAGTATACCAAAGTCCACCAAAGTGACCAGCAGGACCAGAGCAGCGACCACCCCTCTGAACTCAGCACTGGCGAGGTCACACCTCCAACCCTGGGTTCAGTTTTGGGTCTCTCACTACAAAAAGGACATTGAGGGCCTGGAGTGTGTTCAGAGAAGGGCAGTGGAGCTGGGAAGGGTCTGGAGCACACGTTCTGTGAGGGGCAGCTGAGGGAGCTGGGTTTAGCCTGGAGAAAAGGAGGCTCAGCAATAAGGGGAGTCCTTATTGCTCTCTACAGCTCCCTGACAGGAGGGTGCAGCCAGGTGGGGTTGAACTCTTCTCCCAAGTAGCAGGTGATAGGACAAGAGGAAATGGCCTCAAGTTGTGCCAGGGAATGTTTCAGTTGGGTATTAGGAAAGATTTCTTCAGGGAAAGGGTTATCAGGCACAGGCTGTCCAGGGGAGTGGCTGAGTCCCCACCCCTGGAGGTATTTAACAGATGTGTGATGTGGCACTTAGGGACACAGTTTTGTGTGGACTTGGAAGTGCTGGAATAATGGCTGGGCTCAGTGATCTTAGAGGTCTTTTCCAACGTAAATATTCTATGATTCTATAATTCTATGTTTTCCAGTATTTCCTTATAAGCCTCTGTTGTTCCACAACATTTGATTCACCGTAACAGAGGGATTGTTTGGCTTTCTGTTCAGCCACTGTGTGGGTCATGGGCCCAACCAGGCACCTGATCAAGAATATTCCCTTACCACTATTTTCCCTCACACTCCATCTGGGATCACAGAAACTGAAAATTTCAAAGCATCTCCACTAAGTGGAAAGGATAATGGAAGTGTTTTGTCATTGAGAGCTATCTCTGCTTCTCTTCCATTCACCACCACCTTTCCTTGCAGGGTTCACCCCTGATCAGAAGAGATGTGCCGTTTCATCACTTCTACTGCTTTCAGTAGTGTTTTCCCCAAGAAGTCATCCTGATAAAGCCACAGGCCCGTTCCAGCACACTCTTCTCTTTGAGGAGCATAGGCCAAGCATTGTGCATAAGGAACTTTCACTCATGAGTTACACAGACCTATCTCAGAGCCATCCCTTCTCTGTGTCACTGGCAGACATCTGTGTCAGGGCTGGGGCAGCAGTCAGGCTCAGCTTTGTCCCAGCAAGGAGCTTACTGCAGCTCGCAGCCCAGGCAGACTTGATTTTTTTGAAGCTGAAAGTCAAATTGCCGGAACAAAATCCTGCTATTTCAACAGGAAAATCTGTTCAGCTGGAGCTGGGTTGCAGAAGAGGATGGATATCTCATTTTGTGTAAGACACCAGCAAGTAATCTGATGCTTTTCTATGACTAACACAATGGGTCATATTTGAATGGTCGATGGAGAGATGAGAGGGTTCATATTCTATTACCAAATCCCTGAGCCATCTGGTTCCTAATGGCTTCTTTCAAAACAAAGGGAATAAAACTTCCAAATTATGCAATGCAAACCGACATCCTCTCTTAGATAGAAGATGCCCATTGCTTCATATCAGCAAATGAGATCAATGCCTCCATCAATTACAGTTTCAGGTATTTCTGCCCATGCACTTAATGGCAAATATTTCCTCCTCATTGCTCAAGCTGGTTTAGTCCATCACTGGGAAGCACAGCTTGGAAAGTGGAGGGCAGTGGCTGTTGCCACAGTGAGCGTTTGTTTCCAGTGGGGTGGGGGAGCTTTGATGGCACAAAGGGGAACACATCTTTGTCCTCATCCCTGTGCCCTGGGGTGGCAGCTGCCAGCTGACCCACGTGAGCTGGAGCTCTAGGTGAGGAGCAGGAGCCTTTCTGTGTCACATCCTTTTGCTGTGATTATGCTTTGACACCAGCAGCACGTGCAATGTGTGCTTTGCTCATGGCCTGGCTTCTGCCACAGCTTGGCACATTCTGGGGAGGATTCCTCAGAAATGGTCCTATGCCCACAGGGGCTCATCTGCTCCAGGAGAGGTGCCCCATGCCAGCCTAAATCCTGGGCTGGGTGCAGTGCAAAGTGCAGACAGAAAATCCTGAAGAAATAAAGTGGTTTTAGTGGGGAGATGCCACCTTTGCTTCCTGAGGGCAAGCCCCCAGCACAGCCATGAGATGCCATCACAGCCTGGGTAGATCAGCCAGGCTGGTGCCTTTTAAATTACAGGTCTGACAGTGTATCCATGGCAGTGACAGCCACGGGGCTCTCAGCAGCCAAGACAAAAGTCTGTGGTCATCACAGCCCATGCCACGCTCAACAAACTGGTAAAATTGCCCGAGCTAGTTTGCTTAAGTGATAGCTCAGTAATGTTTGTTATTTGTGGTCACAGTGCAAATCTGCCCCAGGGAAACCCAGGCCAGGAGTTTTTCTATCCACACTTTCACTGTTGTGAAGCATTCAGTGATGTGGGTGTGCTTGTTGTCTAGCAAAGGCCCTGAGCCCCCTCCCCACGCTGGAGCCTCTGTTCCAGGGGCTCCTGGGCCACACCAAGATGTGTGCAGAGCTGCTGATGTGCTCTGCCTTCGTGTCCTTGTAATTTGAATTAGACCCATACACAAATGAAAGGACACAAAATGCATATATTTATTATTCTGTATTTATCACTTGTACAGTTTAGCCAAGAACATCACAGCACTGTTTGTGAGATGCTATCAGGGATTACATATCCAATAAGCACGGTGTATTATCAGCATACTATAGCCCCATCATGTGTAATTATAGATGTTTATGGACACCCCATCACAGGCCAGGGTAGTTCTTGGTTACATCTGTGACATGCTGCTTGTTGCATCACGCTCACAAATGCTCTGCTACCTCTAATTACGTTCGTTTAGAGATGTATGCTGTACTTAGTGCACACCATCATGCTTGCACCATCAGTCAGAGTCATCCTGTTGATAGGGCAGCTAATGTTTATTTGCTTCATGTCTTCTGATTCTTTAAACATCTGTCTTTTAAGTGGTGGGTGCCTTACAATGGATTCATCCTGTAGTTAGACCTGACTGACACAACTAAATAAGTTGGTGAAACCCTGGTTTCCCTACGAGCTGCTGGCCAAGAACCTGGCAGCTCCACAGGGGCCAGGGTTTCACCCCCTGTGACTGAGTTACAGCTTGTTTAGGAAGAGCTCTGACTTTGGTGGGGTTTGAGGCTGCTGCAGACTGCACTCAGCTCTCAAGTGAAAGGATGATGGGCTGCAACACCACCCAAAATCGGGGCTGCCAGCTGTAGCTCCTCTCTATTTCTTGCTCAAGGGCAAGAATTCTTAGGTCTGCCAGAAGCATTGGTCTGCTCTGCTCCTTTGGTGCTTTTCCTAATGTCTATTGAATTGCTCCTCCCTTTGTACTGTATAATTTAGGTCTGGTTGAGTACAGAGTATTTTATTTATTTATGTATTCAGATTTTTAAAATGTATCTCTAGGCATCTTAGCAGTACACTGGGCGCCTACCACATAAATTAAAAATAACAGCATAAACTTAGACAAAGGACCTTCCATAAATAATTCCTCCTCAGCTCACACCCTTAGCAATAGCCTTAGCTTGGAAGAGGGAAATAGATGGGCTTTACAGCCTGTTGGGAAGGTTAATAAATCTGGGAGCTGATGGACCAAAGGCGAAAATTAGTTTCAGAATTGAAGCCCACCCTCCCCATCCCCTTTGTGGAGACTCCTTGCCTTGAACTCTTCACCTCTCCCGGTCCTTAGTGGGAGATCAGATCCTGCTGGACAGCTTAGGGTTAGCAACATAACTGTCAGGAGGGACATCTCACCCTGCTACCGTGATGCAAACTAGCTGACCACATTCTGATTGCACAAAAAGTTATTTTTAAATAACTTTTGTC
Organism: Turdus rufiventris; assembly: GCA_013186435.1. Lineage (NCBI taxonomy): Eukaryota > Metazoa > Chordata > Aves > Passeriformes > Turdidae > Turdus > Turdus rufiventris. Next base: position 3,819,589 of record PYHW01010003.1, on the reverse strand, counting down.
CGCAGCTTCAAAAATTATTTAATTTAGCACTACGTTTAGGTATCCAGTCTAAGCATACTGCTATAGGTGGATAATCAGAAGATATCTATTCATCCTTTTCTAAAGATCAGGCACCCTTTATGGATGTCAGGTTGAGCACCAAAATCATTGGTTAGATCTGGAAATGTAAATCTGTGTGTGTAAGTGTACAGGGGAAAACATCCTCTTTAGAAGTAATTTGCTGAAAACTGTTTTCACATTTTGTTCCTGCCTATGGCAATTTATGAAACACAAATGAGATATTGTACCAGGAGCGATGCTGAAATAAATCACTCTAAAAACAGAACTGAAATTTTATTTCATTACTAAAGTAAATATAAAAGTGCTTTAGCACAATTTCAAATTGGATTGGGGTTTGGTCAAGCTTGTTATAAATCCAATGATTGTAAAGCAAACAGCTGGGGATGACTCTCAGTAGAGCAGCATTGCAAACACGGCTAATGGGATGCTGTGAGGTGCAGAGCAATAAACAGGGAGAAGCAAAGGTGTGGATTCTGTGCCTGCACTACCAGAACCAAAGGCAGTGGTACAGCATGCTGTGGCCAGGTCTGCTGTCCAGTTCCTAGAAGCATGGTGAGAAGGCAGAGAGGTGGACAGAATATATCCCCAAAACTGTCTCACAGCCTGGACAAAATGCATGGAGGGGAGAGCCAGCTGAGCTCAGCCCAGGGTCCTACAGCCAGCTGTAAATGGTGCTGGAGGAGCACTGAGAAGGGCACAGCACAGGAGAGAAACACCTGCAGGA
>PYHW01010003.1:3770024-3784984 GCA_013186435.1 Turdus rufiventris | reverse complement strand
TCCCTTCCCTTCCCTTCCCTTCCCTTCCCTTCCCTTCCCTTCCCTTCTCAGTGTCCTTCTCTCCATGGATATGGGGTGCTCTAGCTGAGAAATCAAAGAGAAAAGAGGATTTAGGTCCTTCTCAAGACACCTCGAGGTCTATCTCAAGGTAGGGCAAATGTACACCACTTCACTAAACTTCCAAATTTTTTTTTCTTTTTAGAATTGGAATGGTTACCCTGCTCATATAAATCCTGCATCCTCCCTAGCTGGAGCAAAGAGCCTCACGTAGCACACACAGCTCTTTGGAGCATTGCAGGGCTTTTTTAATCCTTTGCCTCTATTTTACAGAGTGTGCAGAGTTCCCAGTGAGTTCCCCAGCCCTAGAAGGGTTGGTGATGGCTTCAAGTCTTCCAGCTGCTCTCACCAGCCTGGGAGTGACACCTCTAATGCTCCTGGGATCAGCTGGTGCCAGCAGGGATTGAGCTGAGAGCTCCAGAGCTGCTCACACCACTGTGACCTGCTGTCCCTATTTAGCTTGTACGGTGAGGAACAAAGTGAGGGTTGCTTGCTGTTACTGCACAGGGTCTGTTACACAACACATTTTGTTGTCAATAAATGGCCAAATCCCCAGTGCTCCCCAGATAATAGGATTTCTTCCATCAGCATATTAGCCTGTCCATGAGAAGGACAGGAGGCAGATGGCTGTGTGGGGATGGACAGTTGCAGTGTAGGATCCTTCTTATTGAAGAGCTGCTGAGATGTTTGATCTTACACTACAGACACCATATAATTCAAAGGCAGCAGGATCCAGGCCATAAGGAAGCGGAGATGGGAAAAAATCAATCCACCTTATCAAATAAACGTGTGTCTGGAAGCACGTGCCTAAGATAGCGATGTTATTCCTTTGCATGCATGGAAATTAGCAGTCTGGTGAGAATCAGTGGGTTTTCACTACGATGAAATCCTGGGGAGCCCATGTGCTGGCCCTTTTTGGAGAGTCCAAGCTGGTGCCAGGGGCTGAGATCTTCATCACCTCACTGCCCTCTCTGCTCTTCCTCCCTCTGCCCTTCCAAACAGAGATCCAGGCTGCAGTGAGGGCCAGTCCTCAGAACCCATGTGCCCAACCCCTGAGTATCTTAAATGTTGCATAAGGAGCACAGTGGGGCTTTTTTTTACACAGACAAGGCTTTGCATTTGCTGGCTCCTTGCTGCAATAAATTGGCAGATGATGCCCTAATGAGAACAATAACACACCACCCTACCACCTTCCATCTCCTGTGCTCTTTTGCAGCTTGTGAAAGGCTCTAAAAGCTTTCACCAGACACATTGTCTGATTTTTAGGGAGTGTCACTAGTGCTGTTTGCCCTAGAGAGGCAGAAGCCTGTTTTTATCCCACACGGTTGCTGCTACAATTAATGTCGGGTAAGTGCCCAATAATTAGTCTGATCCAGGAGCCTTGATTCCAGAGATTTTTCCAACAATTTCAGCAGCAGAGGCTCCCTCAAGGGAGCACTTCAATAAACTCCTAAATGGGTGGCATGCTGGGGTGCAATCAGCTGGCATCAGATGTGCTGTGCCATTTCTCACCAGCTGATGGTCAGCACAGTGACTGTGTGTGTGCTGTCCTCCTGTGACAATCTGATCTGTGTTCTCCAGCATTTCCTATTCAGAGATACCCATGCAAGGGATGGAGAAGTGTTTCGATTTGCTCAGTTGTTTCCTCGTGCTCAGTTCTCCAGCTACAGACTTGGGACTGTCTTTACTCTTTGTCAAAAAAGTTACTTGGCAGCTCAGATGAACTGCCAAGGGTGGTTATCACCAGGTTGTGATTAAAATTATCCACCAAACAGCTGTTTCTTTGGAAGGAATGTATTGTTTCATCAACCTGTAAACACACAGCAATTAAAACTGGCTTTTGAAACTACAACAACAAAAAAGCTGTCTGTGTGCTATCTCGCTGTTGAGCATGCCATTTCCCATGTGCTCTGCTTGTCTCCTTTTCCTGCAGCATCTCAGGGTGAGGGACTGAACTGACAGGTGATCTTTCTCGACTTTCAGTTTACCTTTGTCTGCGTTAGGACCCACAGCCAGCCTCTACTTACTTATGCATCTTTATCTGAAGGGGAATCGACTCTACTTTAATTGCACATGAAGGGGATGATAATAAAATGTTAATTACTTTTTCTGCCCGTGCACTGATCTCTATCTGGCAGAATTTGCCCTTGATGATCCCAGAGCATCAGCACCATTGCAGACACACAGCACAGACATGCCACTCACATGAGAACCCAGGGATCTCCCATTGTTCCCAGGCTGTTCAGTGCTTTTCCATTTCAGCAGCTGCATGCAGCATCACTGATGTAGAACTGCTCAGCACATATGCTAATACCAGTATTCACTATACCGGCAATCCCTGCATGAGAGCTAATGTGGGATTTCTTTTGGTGCTGTCTTTTTTTTGCAGGACTGAAATCTCATTGCTTAAACTGCCTAGAAATGGCCCACTTGCCTCAGAGGAATCTTAGGCTGACAATAGCCTTTAAAACATGGAGCTGTTCAAACATGTATCCGTCATCCGTAGCTCCCTATGTCCTGTAACACACCTACTACTGGGATAACTGAGCACCTGTCAGGATTCTATATTGCTAGCCATGAAGTCCTCTGGAATTTATCAACAGAGAAGCTTACACTGCTGCCTGGCAAGCTTTTGTGACTCAACCTTGACCTCTAAGGGTCTTCTGAAGATGAGAAAGCATCAAATTCTCCTTGCAGATTTAATCACTCTTTCCTCTGCTGCGGGCTCTGAGTGACAAGATGGTAGAGATATCCTTAGCTCAGGCAAAATCACCTGAAAGGAGCCACTGCTACAAAGACACAGAACACTCACTTGTGCCAAACATTGTGTTTGGCATCCCAGGTTCCCAAAAAAAGCACACAGCAAAGCAGAAAACTGCCCACAGCCTGAGGTGACCGACTGACCATCCAGGTCACTCAGCCACCTTCCAGACACCGAGACTCTGGGCCAAGGGCAAGGCATTTTCTATATCCTCGCTGTCCCCTGAGCTTCAGAAGGATGCTTTCAACCTTGTAAAGAAGGAAAAAAAAAAAAACCCAAAACATGGTAATGAGGCATCAAGCAGCACTAGACTGCCACCAGAAGCCACCAGAGGTGAGTGCTGAAAGATTCCCACCTGCTAATAGTAAATCATTCCATCATAACTCCAGGAAAAGCAAATATGACTTGTCCTGTGCATCGATGTTTTCTCGAGCACTGCTTCCCACACAAGTCCAGGTTTAAGGCCTCTCTCCTTCTGGATGCTCCCCATTTCCCAGAGCATGCCTCAAAGTTGGAGACAACTCCATTGCTGAGACAATGCATTTCTCACCTGCTGATTGCAATTAGCCACTGCCAGCCAGGGCCTGGTGAGCTGAGGAGCCAACAAGAAGCAGAGACCAGCACAAGGCCTTGGCAGCACATGTGCTGAGAACAAACAAGAAATGCAGTGCTGGGATCCTGAGGTTCCTCCACCACCAAACAACATTCTCAAGGCTCTCTGTGTGTGTCAAAGTCTGGTTTTGGACAATCAGCTTGCTCCTCACACTATTACGCATTGCCATCATGTGTTTGAGAGAAAGGAAGCATGGGGAAATAAAGGTTCCTGTAGGTAAAAACAAACACAACCATGTTCTTGTTCAGAAATCCTCCCAGTCACCCCTATCCAAGACAGCATCAATCCCAATGGATAAATCACCTCTGACTGTGGTGGCTGGCACACCAGGTGACCTCTGGAGGTGGGCAGAGCCACCCCTGTCCCCTGTCCTGCCTGCTGTGTTCTGAGGCATCCTCATGACCTCCAAAGCACAGTTCCCAATAGTCTTCATCTCAGTCTTCATCTATTTGTGAAGAAGCTTATAGCAATGCTGACTTATCTGCTGGGACAGGTAGATTTTCATCTCAGATTCCCCTGAAATCTGTGAAGGCAAGTCACCCTCCCTCTATGAGCCCCAGGAAACCCTCCTGGCATCCTCTCACTTGTTCATGAAGCATCCAGCGCTGATGATGCACAGCCGACAAACGTGTCGTTCCTGCAAACATCCAGTGCATGCCTGTTTCAGAGGAAACAGCAATTCTGGCCCATGGGCCATTCTCTCAAATCAATGGAAGGCAGCAAATGCATCGACTTAGAAATTCCCAACAACTCAAACCAAGGTGTTCAGAAAGTACATGCTGATGAGGTCCTTCCAGTACCTGTGTCTCCCCCTCCTCATTAAATATAAAAAGCAGAGAGGGTTTGCCTTTAAAGCTAGAAGACAAGAGCAAGGGTGAATCTCAGACTGGAAACCTCCAGCCCCAGGGACCCCTGTGTCCCTTCAGTACTCCTCACATTGCACCAGTGCAGCAGCCCAAAGGGTGCCAAGCCCTCTACTCCCCTGTTCCTTGATCTTCAAAGGTCCTTGGAAGGCTGTAAAGGTCTCCCTTACAAACTGAGTTTGATCTAAAGGACACAGCTGTACAAAGAAATGGTCACAGAAAGGTGACCAAGACTACCAAGTGCATGCTATGCATAGAAATCAAGCTAAAACTTCCTGTAGATCTGCTGGAAACGGTCAAAGCTAGAAATTCCCTGAAGGATTAAGCTGTGCTACTGCCCACCTTTAAGATTTTTAGATGGAGTCCTGAGATTTTCAGAGTACAGCGTCTGCATGTAGGTAAAAGCAGGATGAACTCACACATTTTCAGTTCCTCAGCACAGCTCTTTGTCATCTGATTTAATCTGGGAAGGCTGCTGCAGCACCATCCTCATTTTGGTGGATATAGAGGATCCAGCTGAGAAAAATGTAACCATTTTTTCAGCAAGTCAGATTTTTGGCTGGTAATTTCCACCTTTCTCCGGTTCAGCTCCCAGGGGATTTCACAAAGGGGTTTGTCATCTCTCCGGGTCATTCAGCACTCTGGAATGTGCTGTAAAATTATTTACCCTGAACAGCATTACAGGAAAGGCATCCATCAGTTAACTCCATCGTCAGCTTTCTCTTCTGAGGGATGTGTGGCTGATGATGAGTCATAAAGACATTGATTTTAACATTTGCTTTGAATCATAATTGCATTCGTAAGATTACATAGTGGCTCTCAGGGATCTACTGAGTTTTTAAATCTATAGTCAATGCCTATTCTTCTTAGTGAAGTACTATATAATGCATAGGATGACTGGATGATTTTTTATTTTTACACACATCGCTTTTGGAAAATGGTGTCTCACGCCTGAAAAATTAATATGAAAAAAAAGGCTTTATCTTTTTCCAATGGTAGTCTTTGTTTTAAAAATTCAGTATAATGGTTCAGTAGGGTGAAACAGTGCATTATAATTGAAGGTTAATATCCATATGGAGTTAATATCAGAGGGACTCCCATCATGATTTGAGATTCCAGTGTTCTAAGCTGCTATAAATCTAAACCAATGGTTAAAAGTATAAAACTAAAAAGGCATACTTGGAAATGAAAATGGGGTGCAAGGTCTAGTCACTAGGACTATGGAATGACAGCCCTATCTTACAGTCTATATTGCTGTGCACTCATTTTTTTAGATAATTCTTCATGGCTATTCTAAAAGGTGATTGTTATTATTATTATTATTATTATCATTACTACTACCACCACCATTGTCTCCCACTCTCTACTCCCAGAGAGTGCTCTCCCAAAAACTTCCTTTGACTTTATTCCCCTCCCCTGGTCTTTACCTACAGAGTGCTTGGGCAGCAGGCAGCTCCCTATGAAGCTCTCAGGACCCCCTTCAGCAGCAGCTGGCTCCTCCAGCCTGGATGCTGTGTTTTTTCCAGGCATCCCACACTAGTGATGCTGTGCCATTCGTGGAAAGAAATGGAGCTGTTTCTCTAATGGGAGCCTAATGGGGAAGGTGAGAGCTCCAGGAACACACCAATGTCCACAATTTGCTCTATTTGATGAGGATTCTGTGTTCTAGGTGAGCATGAGAACGCTGGATGGACACTGACAGACCCTCTGGTAAGGAAAACTCTTCACTTGTGTGATTTGTCTTTAGCGGTTGTGATGGCCCTGAGGCACTTTCCACCTTGGTGCTGTGGTCAAGGAAACAAAGCACTGCCACTTTACAGAACAGGCACTAAAAAATCTCCCTTCCAAGTCTTATATCCACCTAGTTCCCCATTGATTTGTTGAGTCAAAACAATAAAATAAAAATCCCAAGGCATCAGTGAGGGCAGCAAGAAACAGGGGAGAAGCTGATCCATTTTAAAACCCGATAGGGTCTGGTCTTTGGCTTGTGCACTTACTGCTCCCTGCCTCTCCTTTCCATATTTTTATTCTCAAGTACTTTGCATAACAAAGTGCTGAGAAGTAGGAGCCAAGATATTCCTAAGGTTTAAAGTAGACAACAGGATTACAAAATGTGATGGTCAAATAAATAAAAACAACAACAACAAAAAAAAAATCCCCCAAACAAACCACCAAAAAACAAAGCAAACGAAGAATAAAGACAAATCCAAACCAAACAAAAAACAAACAAAAAAACCCCAAAAAACCACAAACCACAAGCCACAAACAAATGAAAATCCTGTCTGTCCATGCCACAGCCCTTAACCTTAATAGTACTTTGAATATGATTAAAATCAAAATTGTTCTTTGCAACCTCCATAGAAACATTTTTTTCTTCAACTGGCCTGTGTGTCTGAGTATCCTGCTGGACTCCTGTGGAAAATTTCTAAGCCTGGCAGGCAAGAGCCCCACAGGGCCAGCTTTCATTAAAGCAGATGAGGAAAGGGTTGTAGTAAAGACAGGTTGTAGTCAAGGTGTCTGAACCTGCTGCTGTGTTTGGGCTGCAAGAATTCTTGCCTTGTGGTTCTAGAGCTATTAAGAATGCAAGTGCTAAATAAATGCCAAGTATGGTATTCCCGGGGCTAAAAAAGAATGCAATCTTTCCTTATCCTACAGCTGTGAGGTCAAGGTAAATGTGACTGTTCAGAAACATTGCAGTTCTCAAGCCCCTGGGGGATTTTAATGTGTTTTATAAACTTGTTTCCAAACCAAGCTATTAGGAAAACAAGATATTTCTCCATAAAGTCTTTATTTTTCTCTCTTTAGGGACAGTACTGCCTGCCTTACAGTGCTTTAACTCAATCAGAATCATCATTTTTATAAACAGACCATTTTTCATGACTTGCTTGATCAGCTTGGGAAGCCAGCTTTTCAGAAGTTATAGTCATACACAGGGAAAAAAAAAAATTACTCCACCTGCTGCAAGCAGAGATGTAATAGAAACCATGTCCTCTCTCTGAAGGTAATGCATAAAGAAAAAACACAAACATATGCATTTGCTCTCCTTTCACACTCAGCTGCAGTTATGCAATCCTACAAAGGGAAAGGAACAAGCTCTTTCACAATTAGATTGCAGAGAAAAACCTTTTTTTGTACAGAAGTTTTTCGTGGGAGATGTCAATATTTACCCAGGGCTTCACCTGTACCAGGAGGAGATTTCAGGCTGGTGGTTTTGAATAGTTAAGTTGGGAAAAGAGGGCCTTGAGGACACACAACCCAAATAACCCTGGAGAGCCATGGCAGCCCTGGGAGCCAGCTGGTTGCTCAACAGTGGATCAGCTCCAATGAGAATAAAATGTTTATTTACTTTGGAGGTTTTGATTGCCCACATTTGTCTTTATATCCACAAGATGGACTATGTGCATCAAGGGGATTTGGTTTGCTTTTTCTGTCAGCACAAGGAGTGTCAGATGTTGACACCTGGGGCACACATATGAAGGAGTTGCTCTAAATGAACAGGGCAGGACCCTCTCTGCTGATTCTCTCCAGGGGCTGGGAATCAGCCAGAAGCCTCAGGAAACTTCTGAGTGTTGCAGGAGTGCAGAGTGATTTCAAGCACTCTCACTGGCCTCATCAATGCCAGGCTTTCTCACACTCACCTCACCAGCCACAAGTGAGAGCTCTGTCTCCCCTCCATCCCTCACACATGTACTCTAACTTGTAAAATATTCTGCGAAAGAAAGATTTAGTGCAGAACCTGATAGAATCCTGAACTTATTCTGAGTCACAGTGGTCTCAAAGCAGTGCTGTAAAACTGGGAGTGTAGGGAGAAATCCAAAAAAGTTGAGACTGCTGCTATAGAGAAAATGCCACACGCCCCACGAAAAGCAAATAGGTATAAAAGGAAATATCTGCTTATCTGAGAATTAATACTACTCAAACATGCCTTTTGTGTCAGGAGAGAGAGGCAAGGTCTGCAGATTTAGCTGCTAACAGAATACCTCCAGCAGGTGTGTTACACTCCCCAGGAATGGACTTTGCACCACAGCATTGATCTGATTCCACCCCAGCTCACAGGAGTGGAGGGCTTTGGTCATCTCTGAAATGTCTCTTGTCAACTCTCTACAGACCTTTCAGGTGGAAAATTCAGCTTCCTAATGAGAACTGAAACTTTTACATAATTTGACTGAGAAAAAGGACATACACATGTGGTTTCTTCCCCTTTTTAAGCATCTTTATCTCAGACAGTTGGGGAGGTAGTTAGACTACTCCAAGTTTGAAAAATGCAAATAAAATGCTAAAAAGTGAAAAATAGTTTTAGAAAGTTGCTGGTTTTGGCTGAGCCCTCACTGTGTGTCTACACTGGATTCTCCTTTGCAGGTGCTGGTGCAAGTAATGTTTTTAATAAAGAATTTGTTTCCAGTGCATTGTTATAACTGTTAACAAACAACTCTAATCAATGTTCTGCATCACTTTCTGAGAAAAAGCATTAACTGGGGGAGTGGTATAGTGATGTTTTCATCAGAAAGGAGCAATAACAAAGCATTTTTTATTTCTATAAATGAGACAAAATGAATAAAGAGTGAGGAGGCATCAGCAGGGAGGGAATAGGAAAGAAATTGATTAAATTGGGTAGGGTTGCTGTTCTCAAAGTATAAGGCAGTTACCTCAAGAACAGTGCACATTGCTCAGATTCCACCAGCAGGACTGGGGACTTCTCTGGGAAGTTTCAGCTGATAAGGTGAACAAAGGGAAAATGTTATTAGTTCCTTATTATAGGCTGTGTATCAGTGGTGTGCTTGGTAATAGTGAACATTGAGTCAGAAGATTATCTTGGGATGTAAATTAACAAATCCACTAGGGAAAAACTTGTGAGGCAGAGAGGTGTTTGTGCTGCCTGTACTGCTCAGGGTGCAGCAGCCTGTTCGTGTTTCATGCCTCTCTGAGGCTCAGTTTACCCCAGGAGAACCAAATGACCCATTCAAGGTCAAGAATGCATATGGATATCTGGTTCTGAATAACTGAAAGCCTCCCTGTCTCTGGGCCAATCTCCTTAACTACAGAAGTGTCCTCCCTGCTTGCCTTGTTTTAACGTGAATCCTTGACCGCAGGTGTCCTCTCCTCCCGTGCCACCAGCCCAGCAAACACTTGATCACATTTATCACATTATGGTATTTTTGCCTCCTTGGCCAAACTCTTCAAACTGCTCAGCTGGCAACAAAGCCACGACAGCACAACCTCTGCTGCCATTGCCGGTCCCATTTTGTGCTTCCTGAGGTGCAGATGGAAATCTGACCTTCACCTTGGAGTGATTTCCCATTCATCATCAAGATGAATAGCTGTCGATCCACCCTGAGCTGCTTAAAGAGCGACTGGCAGGGAATTCTTCCCAGCTGCACCAGCAGGGCTGCTGCTCTGCAGAGCCTGCACCGGGTGAACAGTGCTCATAATCTGAGACTTAACGTCAAATATTTTCTGCCAGGGAAATAAAAATGTCAACAGGAAGTGAAATGTGACCTGATTAACAGTTAGACCTCTGACTCTGCTTCATTTTTGACTGATGTGGTGTTTTACAAGGATAATAATACCGCCGATTCCTCTTAATTGATGGACCCTGATGGAAATATAAATTAAGCAATTAATACGATTCTCTGAGTCTCATAAAAATAAACTCTACGTAGAGACGGTCATATTTTTTTTTTTAATTACTTTAAAAACATGTGTCATACAAAGCATTACAACATTTTCTCCCAGGGAAAGCCTAGGCAAGTTTGACCTCCTTAAGAGCCAGAATGTGCCAGAGGAGGCAATGCAAATGATCTGCTGCAGACCTGGGCAGTTTATGATAACCCAAGCTGCCTTTTGTCTGGGGAGCTCTGCAAGCCCTGATTTTCGTGTGTTTTGTTTAAAACAAAACTAACAAAAAATAATTACTGTTTAACATTTAGAATCACGCCCAGAGGCCCCATTCAGGATGGGGAGCCCTTTGTGCCGGCTAAGAGCACAGCAAACACAGTGGGAGAAACACGCTCTGCAGTAAATGGCTTGTGATCCGATTCCTGATGCTTTTAATGGTTTCTTCCATGGGAGGTGGTTTTAATAGTGAATAGCAGACCAGTGTGACCTTGAGAGATGCCAGCTTGAAACCAGTGGGAGTTTTCAGGGGAGAGCAGGAATTCTGGGAAAGCAAAAATTTAGAGATTTGCAATACCCAAGCGATATGAAAGAGTATTTACAAATATTTACAAACAGGCTGCTGTTGGATTCAATCCTGTTTGCATCCCTCCATCTCTGCACTAATGGGCTTTCTGTGACTGATATATTCTCCATGTTGTTCATTTGACTTCTGGTTCCTGAGCAGTGAGAGTTCATACTCAAAAGCTTTCCTCTGCCACCATGAAAGCTCAGCAGTTGTGTTAATAGAGGCTGGGAGTCTCTTGTAATGTCTTCAGGTGTAAAGAAAACAGCTTGTTCACCCAGAGGCGCTCAGTGCTTGCTGTTTAATTCCCTTTGAAAAGTTATTCCCTGACACCTGGAGCAGAAGCCACACCACAAATTACAGGCAGTGAATAAAGCAGGATTGTTGCACATGCGGTCTGCTCCCTGCCTTTGAAATCTGAGAGCTGAGTAATTCAGAAAAGGGACTTGACTTCTTTTAAAATCAAAGTGAAGTAGATGCCTGGTTTTTGACTGTGATTTGAAACATCTGCAACAGACATTGCTGTGAGCTGGGAACTCACTGTGGGTGCCAGTAAACCCCAGAGGCAGCCATCCTGCCTTGAGAAAGATGCACAAAAGGGCGTGAAATTGTGTAAGGGAGTGGGTGTATAGATGCACATGCAGCCACGGTGTATCTGCACTACAAATGACAGGTCCTGTCACAGACAGAGCTGTGTGATGGGAGCAGAGCCCGTCCCGGGAGCAGGGATGTGCTGGGGTGCACAGCTTTGTGTGCCTCTATGGCAGCCCTGCAGCCAGACTGGCCATGCCAGGGAAAGGCTCAGCAGCACCAACTCATGCAACAGGGACAAGGAGGAGAGGGCAGCACACCCACCTCTGCTTCCATGAATCACTGCCAGGTACCCAGGCTCAGGGGACACAGCTCTTGCTGCTGAGCCTCGTCTCTCTGAGCAGAGGAAATGCCTTAATGAGCTCAGCTACTTCTCTGTCTTCAGGAAAAGGTCTGGGAGCAAGACTGGGAGCAAGGCTGGAGCCACCCAGCCAGGCTGATGCTCAGGCACTGTGTGGCTTCTGTGCAAGAGCTGAGTCAGGAAGGCAGCTCTGAGGAAGCAGTGACAGCATCCCTCTCCTTCTGCCAGCCTACACGGGAGCTGTTGGGATGTTGGACCCCACCAGTAGCAGCAGTGTTAAAACAGCCCTCAATTATTTGTCAAGGATAGTTAGCACAACACAAGTTGTTTTGATTATAGAGTGTAACCTGTGAGTGCCACCAGGTTTATAGCCCACACTGACATTTCCATTTATCGTTCTGTTCTCCATCTGCCTCCTTTTTATATGGACAGATTGGGCAGCCTGACGTCACGTAAAATAAGCAGGGAAACTGCCTCCCTCCCCTCACCACTAATCCTAGCCAGCTGCTCTCACTGCCCAGCCAGTCTTTGAACAGCCACTGGGGCAGAGAAGGAGTTTGGTTGGGTAGGTGTGGAAGGAAGTGGCTGCCAAGCTCCAAGCACTGCCCTGCAGGAGGTGCTAAAAGGCAGTGATGCCCTCCATATCCTCAGTGAGAATTGTCCTGGTTAAGTTAAGAGAATAACAGAATTGTTTAGGGTGGAAAACACCTCCAAGGTCATCAAATCCAACTTTTGACTGACTATCATCCTTGTCAGCTCATGGCACTTGCTGAGTGCCACATCCAGTCATTTGTTGAACACCTCCAGGGATGATGATTCCACCAACTCCCCAGGCTTTAAAAGCATTTCTAAGCATTCCAATGCCTAAAAAAAATTTTCATTAAGAAATTCTTCCTGATGTCCAACCTGAAGAGAAGTCAGATGCTTAGAAATATAAAACATTGTTGCACAAGCACCCTTAAATTGGTTATTTTGTGCTTGTACAGTTCTTCCATAGACATGCTTTAGTCATAGTTTACAACTTTTATCAAGCAAAACAAGACACCTTTCATGAGTCCTCACTCCTCACTCTGCCTCTGTAATTTTGCAACATAACTGAAACTGAACCAACACAAAAAGATGTGACTCAAATAGGACTCCTTTGGCCAAATTCCACAAAAGGTAAGATATGAGGTGCAGCATCAGCCCACCCTGGTGTGAGTTCTGTCTTTGCCTGCACACATGCACTGCCAAAGAAGTGACTAGGTCTAACTAAAATAAAAACTCAGAAGAAATAAATATACAGCAATTTCATGACTATAAGGCGCACTGGATTATAAGGCTCACCTCCGGGAGTCAGCAGATTTCACAGCTTTGTACATTATATAAGGCGCACTGGACTATAAGGCGCACTTTTTTTTTTTTTTTTGCAGTGAGGATCCACGCCGCGCACAACAAAGTAAAGAAATAGTAACAGAATCACGCGATTGTGGGGTTTACTGGTTTGGCTCAAGGCTGGGTGGGCTTGGCACAGCTCGGGGCTGCCACCGGTGCCGTGTGCCCGAGCCGCACGGCAGTGCTGGGTGCCCGAACCACGCCGCTGTGTCAGGAGCCCGTGCCACACCGCGATGCCAAGAGCCCCAACCGCTTGGCGGTGCCACGGCACCACCGGCTCCCCCCATGGCTCTCCTGGCTCACACTTCCAGGTTGGCAAATTTCCCAACTTTGTCCATTATATAAGGCGCACCAGATTATAAGGTGCACTTCTGTGTTCGGACAAAAATTTTAGTCAAAAAGGTGCACTTTATAGTCACGAAATTACTGTACTTTTCACAGGTGTGGGTGCATGTGTGTGTGAAGGATGTTATGGGAGTGCCTGAATTCATGTACATTTCTTTTCTATGAAACTTTGCCCGCTGATCTTGGTGACAAATGATAATAATTCTAAAATCCTTGGATTAATTCCTTCTCCTAGCACAAGAACAAAAGATCTCAGTGAGAACTCTGCTGCCAGACTGCCTGGGCATGGCTGGGGCTACTTGCTCAGCTTCCTGAGCAATGCCTCCACCTTTCAGCTGAGGCACCACTGCTGCCTTGTTAGCACATCTTTCACTCAAAAGACAAGGAGAGCATCCTATCAGCTTATGGCAGAGAGGCAGAGCACCTCTGCTGTGCCTGTAGGGAGGAGAGGTGTGGGAGAGGCTGGCTTTGCTCTCCTTCTCCCACAGCTGGAACCAGAGGGGTGTTAAATGGCTCTGCAGAGAGGAGTCACTGTCCATGGGATCCAACAGGAAACACAGGTTTGTGCTCATGCCCCTCAGGTGGGCTGGGCTCTCAAATGTTGATTAGACAGTGGTGTTGACCTGGAGACTGCTGGGGGTGTGACTAGGTGACCTTTGAGGTCCCTCCCAACCCAAACTATTCTATCATTGTATTACACCTATTCCTGGGGCTGTATTGGATCACAGCCCAAGAGACCATGTCTCCTCTGAGACAGCATTTTTCAGAGCAAAACTCTTCCACATACCACTACTGCTGCTGCAGTGTTAAAACGCTGTTTAAAAAGTAATGCAAATGTCCCAGCTTGCAGTCTGGGCTACAGCCTGCAGCAGGGGACTGGTCACTCCCCCACAGCTTCTTTTTTCTGGGAGATATGTCAGGGACGGGGTTTAAAAAAACTTCAGGTGTCTTCAAAAAAGGGGTTGTAGCATGGAAAAGGCTGAGAAACACGGAGGCAATCTTTTTGCAGGACAATTAGTTGCTAATGGAAGCTATGCCAAGATATGGACAGACTGCCTGCCTGCAAAGCCTTTCCTAGAGAGACATCCTCACTCCTCAGAGACTCTGCCCCCTCTCTGAATACTGCTAAATCAGCTTGTCTGCAGGGAATCACGTATCATCCCAAAATATCCCACTTGGGTGCAGCAGGCAGGGGCAAATGCCTGCAAGGTCAAACAGGGATGCCAAAAACCTCAGGGTAGGAGATTCCTTTGCTTTACAGTGCAGAAAAGCAACTGCATTCAGGCTGGACCCTATCAACACCTGCCTTGGTTGCTTTGGCTCTCTGGGACATGACAAGAAGGTCTGGAAAGCAGAGGCCTGAGTCCCCATGCTCTAGAGCTACACATCAGAATAGTTGTCACAGGTGTTTATAAAGGCTAAACACAGCTCAGATACTCCCAGCTGGACTGGCATTGGCAAGGACAGAGTTAAATTTCTTCAGAGTACTGTGCTGTTTTGGGTTTGTGATGCTAAACAGTGCTGATAACACACTGATGTTTTTGTTATTGCTGAGCAGCTTCCACAGAGTCAAGGCCTTCTCTGCTTCTCACCCTCCCACCACTGAGAGGAGCTGGGAGGGGTCACAGAGGGGACAGCTGACCCCAGCTGACCCCGGGGTTATCCCACACCATGTGGCATCATGAGCAGCAGACAGAGCTGGGGTGTCCTGGTTTGGAGGACAGGTGTCTGCTAAGAAAGGCAGAAGACTCGCTTTGAAATGGAGAATGTAAACTCCCTCCCTCCAAATTATTATAATTTTGAAATTAAGGGGCTCTCAGGCAAAAATATGGGAATAGGAATGACAGTTCTTTACTAGGAAAAATTAAAATAGAAAT
>PYHW01010003.1:3758296-3769098 GCA_013186435.1 Turdus rufiventris | reverse complement strand
TCTCTTGATTTGGGTCATCCCTGAGTCAGGCTCCATAGCTCTTCTTAGGTGTCCACAATTCCAGCATTGAGGATTGCCAGTGGTGTGTGCCACCCTCACCAGGAACCTTCCTGACCAGCTGTGGAGAAGCCACAGACACTGACAGGAGGGCAAAGGAGCAGGATTTCCAGTTCTCATGTCCTTCTGTCTTGGTGTTCAGGGTGCATAAAGCAGCTTGAAGGGAGAAATTCTGTGGACATTGAGACTTGGCCTAACGTTATTGTGAACTGCAGTTCATTAGCTCTGCACTACAGAAGAGGTTTTTTGCTGTGGAATTAAAGTTTCCTAATTATTCTTACACTGGACAACCATTTTGCATAAAAATGACTCACTTTTCCTAGCCATATTAGGGAATATTCCTCCTGACCTGGCAATATTTATCATCTTCAGAAAGTCTGTATTTGCTTGATCATGATTTTTTTTTGTTTTGTTTTTAATTTGGCTAGGAAAAAAAAATCAATGGCAATGAAACAACTCTAGAAAAATCCCTGGGGTAGTTTTCTAATGGAGTACACGAGAATTTTAGTTATGAGCCATTGCTCTGTATGTGACTGTGTTCTAGAGGGTTAACACAGACAGTGTGTAGAGTTTCTTTCTTGAGCAGAAACTGGCAGATCCCAGTGGCCTTACTTGCCCGCCTAAATAATAAATCATTTTTATGAATGATTCCAGGAGAAGCTACCTGCCTTGCTGAAGTTATTCCAGTGCTGTTGTTGCGAATAACTTTGGTGTCAGGGACTCAGGATGTGATGGCTGGAACACTGCTGCTTGAGATATTTAGTCAGGTAGGTTGCAAGCAAGCCAGGACTAATTTGTGATTTTTTTATTTATTAAGGGTGTTTTTATTTATTAGGAGCAAGGGAACACAATAACAACTTTGGGGCATTTTTAAATTAAACAACAAGGATGAAAAAGAAAACCAAAGTGAATGTAAGTGATTGATGCTGCTTATTTGCTCGTGTGTTGCCAGGGAGCTCCAAGGAGAGCAGGGAACAACCAATAGCAGGCAGTGGGGGTAGAGGAGGAGGCCTTTTTAATTATATCACATCATTTTTCTAGGTAATATTGTGTTATCTCACACAAGATCTTAAACAAACACTTTGAAAACACAGCATGTTACATTTCTGCATGTGGATTGCCTGCTCAGCTGTGGTTAACCACTGACTTCATGCTCAGGTTCCTGCTTAGATAGGCTGTGTTGTCATCCTCACACTATTGGGAAGTTAATAGTCTGGGAGAGATAGGAAATTGGAGAAGGGATTCAGCATCCAAAGGATCCACATCTTAAAGCTGTGTCCACGTGTCTGCGGCAGGATGAGCAGAGCAGTGGCCAGCACAAAGAGCTGCACAAGTCACTTTTGTCACTGCAGAGATGTCCCCTCCCCAGGGAACTGGAAGGGCCACACCACGTGCAGCAGATCAGGCAGAGGTGGAGAATGGCCAGGTGAGATCTGTGGGTGGTACCCCAAACCTGCACTCATTGTGATAGGAACTGTTTTTTCCCCTCTGCTCCCAAAAAGGTGGAGCAGTTGTTAAACAAGGCAAGGCAAAGAGATCCCTCATCCATCAGTGAAGGAACAGACTGCCAGGGTAGTCTGGGTGCTTGATGGTGCTTTGTTTGGCTGCAATAAAATCTTTCTTAAGGAAGATGGAAGAAGAGAAATCCTCTCTCCTGGCCCTGCTGTGTTGCACAATGCAGTCTCCAGATTGTGCACCAGGACATTGCCCTCACTGTGACAGGCACTGGCCAGCCCAGTGGACATGGAGCCTCCTGCTACTTCTTCTCTCACCCCTGGGCAAAGTTTCAGTAGCTCCAGGGATCTTCTCTCTCTTTATCCTGGAGGATAAAAGCCTACCTTGGGATACAGCTTTATCAAAGCATGTGCAAAGAAAGGTTGTGGGAATCAAAGGAACAGATCTTATGGGAGATACTGGGAGACTAATCATGCAATTAAGATTCTGTTGTGGAGAGATGAGATTAATCCACGGAGATTGAATCCACAGGAGCATTCCAGGGTACGGCACAGAACATCCCAGCCTTTGCAGAGGTTTGTGTGCCAGCCCAGAGCATGTCATTGTCACCATCAGTCAGCACACCCTGGTTTCCCTTCTGTTCAGAAACTGGCACTGTGGAGAGGAGGTGGCAAGGGAGATATGAGTTCAGAATGTGGGGGAGCAAATCTGGAACTAGCAACCAATTTGGAAATAAAGACCTGGTTTAGAAACTGAGATTTATTGGAATTGTGTCAGTATTTGAACAATCAAGCCAGTGAGGATTCACAGAAAGCCTGAGAGAAATGATTGGACACACCTCACTCCATGAGAACTGTCTGTTCTTCTGTCTCAGAGAAGTATCAGGATGGCTCTGTGCAGGGCAGGGAGTTGGATTTCATCCTTGTGGGTCCCTTCCATCCCAGCAGATTCAGTGGTTCTGTGATTCTGTAATAGAAGGTCTGTGGCTGCAGAGAACCCATAAATAAACTTCTGTGAGTAGCAGGAAGAAGGCAGTGGGAACAGTTTCATTGCCCTGTCCTGTCCAAGACAGCATCTGCTGGGGGAGGCTCTGTTACTGCAGCCTCCACCTGGGAGCTGCAGGTCACTGTGTGGCCACCAGGTGTGCCTTAGGGGCCACCACCATGAGGACATCTGGAGCAAGCCCACCTCATGGACATGCCTAGGGGTCACTCCATTTAGAGGCATAAATGATTTTCACCAGCCATACATCCAAAACCTGGATGAAGAGGTCTGTGATTTAAAAAAAGGCTGTTGAGGTCCCAGTTCTTTCTTTATTCCTTTTTTCTACTTGTTTGTAAAGGAGTGATGCATCTTTCTTTTCACAGTAAAATCCAAGGGCCTTCTTCCCCTCTATTCTCAGCGATATGCCATTTTCCTTTATTACATTCCCAAAAGAATTAGAAGAGGGAAAAACATCTTTTCCTGCACAGCATGTTGACACAGTGCCAAGGTACTGCTAGGGCCATAAATAAGTGCAGAAATAAACTTGATATGTAAGACCTGAGACCCTACCTTTACAGTTCCAGATTTCCATGAGTGTCTCCCAAGCCAGAAGGTGTGGTATAATATCAAACTCTACTAACAGATTATTTAAAAAGCAAAAAGAAAACTATCCAGGTCTGATGAGGAAGATGCACATTTAACCCCAGAACATCGGAGAAAAGGAAAATAAAGGGGTGGAGTTAAAAAGATTAAAATGGAGAGTGACTGGCTAAGTTGGGGTGAGGAGAAGTCCCCATAGTTCCTGTGTGGTTTTATGTCTGTAGAGTCTGTTTTGCAATGATTGATATAACAAACAAGGGACTCACAAAAAGGCTCCTAATGCTCACTGATCAGAAGTATAATGACGTGTAAGCTGCAGCTGTTCCAGTGGATTTCTAAACAGCAGACTCTTGTTGAATGAGCCCCATGATTATTTATCTCCATCATGGGCTCTTTATTCCAAGGTATTTGTTGTCTTCCCTGCATTTTGCCCGTCTGTCCTTATGCACAGAAAGCTCCGATAATGGATATTTTTTATTAGTCTCCTCTTCCTTTTCCTGCTTCTGCAAACACAATGCATCTCCGAATCAAGCTGTTACAAAAGGGAAGGCTCTGCCAGTGTTTTAACAAGGGCCTCCCACAGCATTCTCCCCCATTAGCCTCATAAACACAGGGCAGTGCAGGAGCACGTGCTGCAGAGAGAAGGGTCAGGAGACTATTTATTCTCCCCATTTAAACAAAAATGCTTTCTCCTGAGCAAGGGGAGAAGCAAACAAATAAATTAAGCTGTGCCTTGATGAAAGCCTTTAAACTGTGTCCTTGGGAAATGTACTGAGTGTGGGGATAGTGCAGGGCAGTGTTTAACTTGGCTGATTTGAAATGGTCTGTGAATAAGCTGAGCTGTTTCAGGGGCACGGAGTGTATTCTGCCTTTTGGTTTGTGTTTCTTTTAATATCTTGTGCCTGGTGCAATCTGCTCTGTTTCAAGGTAAAGTCCTCTTTCTTTGAGTCTCTTTCTGGCAGCGCTGTGAGCTGAAGTCACAGGACTGGGGTAGGCAGACCAGAGCTCTGGCTGTGCTTGCCACAGACCTGCTATATCCTGCAGGAATGCAGTTTTTCTGTCTGCCAGATGAGGAGGATATTTATGCACCCACCTCACAGCTAATGGATTACTGTTTGAAATGACAAACATTTTTACTGTTTTATTGAGACACGCTGTAGGCAGGCACGGCTGAGCAGAGTCTTCTCAAACAGGAATCCATCCCCCCAGTCCCTTGGTTTATCACTGCTGTAAACCTGCACACATGGTCCAGTTGCAGGCTGGAAATTATACTTGGGAATTCATTGGCTGAAAGCAGAACACAGTTAAAGGAAAAACTCTTTGGATAGTGTGAACTGGCATATAGCATCCCTGATATCAGCAGGGTTATGCTTATATCCAGTAATGATATGGCTCTATATGTCCATATTTTCAACATTTTAATATGAAAAGACGTGTTTCTATTATTGTATTTAATTTTCAGCTGGTTCTTTTCCTCCTTTTTTTCTCCTGGGATGACATCATTGGAAGCCTGTTAGTATCACTGCTCTCCCTGTCATTCACTGTACCAACAAGTATTTTATCTCCATACCAGAGAACTGTAACTAAAAAAGGCTGTAAACTACAAAGGCTCTTTGATTATCATTTTCATGCAAGGTCAGCAGAAAGAGCATGCCTGGTATTTTTAAGAGAGTTTTAAACATTATTTTACATTTTTTTCTATTTATGTAAACACAGAAATCAAAGGCTGATGCTTTGACACATTTCTGCCCTTCTTCCCCAGCGTGCTCTTCTTCCTGGAAAACTGGAAAACAGGTTTACACAGGCTGTACAGAGGAGGGCACCAAGCCTGTGCATTCCTTGAATGGTTTGGCTTCACTTTAAAGTGGTGGTGAGTGACAGTAAACCAAAACCCAAATCGCTCAAATCAGTGTCAGCATGGGTGTGGACTTCTCCAGCCGTGCAACTTTGGATGAATGAAACACGCTTTAAAAAAGGTGAAATCAAAAGCTTGCCATGGGTTACAGTGACAGAAGACACAGCAGCTGTCCCCTGGTCTCAGGTGCTGGAGGCATAGCCACAAGGTTGTTCTTTCACAGATTGTCAGGGATGAGAGGCAGAGGCAGAATGGGATGCCTCTGGTTTGGGGGGTTTTGACATTTCCAGGCAACTGCTTACTCAGAGAGCCAAGAGGCTGAGACTGTGACAAAATGCAGCAGCTGAATGGCCCTGACAGATGGAGGCAGCAGCAGACCTAAAGGGCAGTGGAAAACTCCAGACTGACAGTGTGTGGCAGCTTTGGCTCAGCAGCAGCCCCTTACCTCTGGGAGGAAAGTTGTATCACACCAAGGAGAGGTCAGTAGAGGCTGTGATGTGGATGGAAACCTTGGAGAAGACAGACATGACTTCTGCAATGCAGCAGGAGATTTCTGCAGTTCATGCTTCACCTCAAGTGCTCCAGTGGAATCAGCAATGACTGCGCACCTCTTGTGCTCTGCAGAAGTTGCAAAGGTGTCTCTTTTAGCACTGGGTCTTGTTCTCTTCTTAAGAGACACTGATCTTCCTGCACTGGTCCCAGGGAGCTTCTCACACACATCCTGACTGTGCTCTTGTGACACACCAGGTGTGCCAGGAGTCAGGATGAAGCTTGGTGTGCAGTGGAAGCCACAGTTCTGTCTGGAACCAGCGTTCCCAGGAGTATTTCAGAGCTGACTGAGCCGCAGCCACAGGAACAAGGGTATGCAGGGACCTGCAGGGTGGGGACAGCAGAAAGTCAGGCTTGTGCAATTGTATTGATTGCACCAGGGCCAAATTTTCTCCATCGAGTGCTGAGAATGCATGGTGTTTATTATTAGACACTGCTGCTTCTTTTGTTGCAAATGGTTGCATATATCAATACTCGGAGGAACTGGGCAAAATCACGTGTCCGTGGCTTTTTATAGTATCTAGAGTTCAAAAAAAAGCACAGGGTGCTTTTAACCAGATTGCAACATTTTTGTCTCACCCAGCTGATGGGCTGTCTGCTCTACATCCATTTATTTTCTGCTTAAAAGGTCATGTTTAATTTTCCAAATGAGCTCCCCCCACCAGCACGAGTTGCTCATCTCTAGACAATGCCTTTTCTCTCTCCAAGGCAAGACATCACCGTATTTTTCTTTTGCTACTATGCTGAAAGGGTGCTCGTGCTTACAAGGCTTGTGTGCAGTGAGGGAGAAAAAACATCTGCCACCAGTGACTTCCTAGACATGGTATATTTACAAACCTTGTTAGTTGCCATGAATACGTCATGCCTGGCTGATGCCCTTATGGGCGAAGCAAAATCGTGTGAAGGGTATTCTCTTTTCAGCTCCCCTGGGGAAAAAGGCCTTGTTCTGTAGTGCTAGCACATGGGTGTGAGAGCCCCAGGGGTGGGGAAGAACATCCTGCAATTCACTTCAAAACAAAACCAACTGGCCATCTTTAAAAGCTCTGCCACAGGTCAGGAATTGCAGGGTCTCTCCTGAGCAGCACACTTTGGTCTGAGGGCCCACCTACAAAATGTGGGTCCGGAGGAAAGGTATCAAACATCTCCTGTGGTAGAGCTGTGCACCTGCTGTTCTTCACCTACAGGAGTGATGATCTGATGTCACCCTTGCTGTTAGCCTGAGCTCCTCTCCAGTGTTACCTTCCAAAGCTCTGTCACTGTGAGAGGCTCTGAGCCCACACTGTTTCAAAATCCCAAACACCAGTTAATGATAAATATGGAAGGTAAGTGGCTCTCCTAAGTATTCTTATGGCTTCTGAAAAGGTGTGCTCTTTTTCCCAAAGCCCCCTTTCAACAGGATCCATTTTAATGAGCTCCTCTTTCTCTGTTTTCAGGAACAATATTCATAATTTCCTTTAGCCTACTAACACCTCCTGACAACATCTTTTGTTATCACTCGTGTTATAACAGAACTCTGCTCCTCTTGTAGCTTTGTTCTGAGGGCTTCACAGAGAAGGATCTGAGCCTCAGGGTCTCTGCAGCACTGCTTATTTTGCAACTCTGCAATAGAATACCCTCAGAAGTTCATGTAAGCAACAGTTAAAAGTTATGAAATAACTCTGACTCAGTCTGAGTGAAACAGATCCCCTGAACATGAGAAACATGTATATGGCAGTACTCCGAGGCCTGGAATCCCTCTTCCATGCTAGCACCTATTTTTATAACAAGACCTTTTATCCTCACTCAACTTCCTCAGCACTCAGCTGAAGAATTTGGAAGTGCTCAGGGTTATTTCCATTGGCTACATAATGCTCCCAACAAGACCCAAATAGTGACATTTGGAATTCACCCAGGTACAAACCTAACTGAAGAATCACTCCATTGCTTTTTGTTGAGCTTTAGAATGAAAATAATTTTTTCCATCTTTTCATTAACAATTACCTCCCACTTTAAAAGAAACACCTTATTGTTCCCCCCTGCTTTAATCATGCAACAGAAACAAGAGCCATTTGTGAAGGATACAGGTGGAGTAGCAGACCATTGTCGACAACAGCATTTCAGTGATTCTGTCTGATATTTTTCCCTCTTGAGCTGCTGGGCCAATCTTGGTGTGCCCTCCTGGACGTGCAGGCTGCACTTTGCTGGGCACAGCACCTGACTGCCAACAGGCCCAATTACAGAGCTTTTTTGGGGGGTTTCTGCACTCACACCCACCCTAGACTTGCATTCCTTTTCCCTCTCGTGCTGGAGCTCTGAGGTTTGCAAACCCAGACCCTGCAGAGTGCTGGGTCAGAAGTTGCTGTGTGTGGGTTCTGCCTGGAGCGTGCAGCAGGCACAGCAAGCTGCACAAATGCACTTCCCCACCCTCCTGCCTTTCAAAGGCACGCTGGGGAGCTGGCAGCCACAGCTCAAACTAAAGCAAATGTAGGAAAATTGGAGTGCATTATGGGCTCAGTCCTGCTCACTCAGTAATTCCGTGTTCCTGAGATCCAGTTCCCAAGTCCTTGCCCAATTTAGCATTAGAGCTGAGATGTCTCACTTAAATAAAAAGCACTTTTCAGGGGTTGTAAGGATCAGGTTTGGGAAACACAGAAGTGCGAAGTGACAAAGGGCTGTGGGACAGCAAATAAAAGGCACAGAGCCAGGACTGAGGTAAGGGCTAGGATTAAAACAGCACTACCAGCAGGGGAAAGGCCATGGCAGAAGCAGGTACAGAAGGCACCCTGGTTCAGCTCAGTGGGAAAGGATGCTGCCAGACAGAGGCTGAAACACTGAAAAGTGCCTGTTGGTGGCCAGAAGAGAAGATAAATCTATAAGAAGCAAGAACCAGTTTGTTATCTGGCTGAAGCAGTCAGGCAGCACTCCCTGATAGACAAATTCAGGAAGCAGTGACATTAAATAGATGTAAACAAGCTGTCTCAGCAGTAAAATTTTGTTACTAACCAATTAAATTTCATCTTCAACTCTTAGCTGGCGGCCCTGGCTCACAGCCCCTTCACTCTTATTGTTTCACAGAGATAAAACATGTTGTATACCATTTCCATCAAAATCAGGAGATGGATGGAAAGCCCTTCCCTTCTCTAATGGGCTGAAACACTCCTTACCCTACACATCAGAGAAGCCTGTCACATTTGCATTAATTGATGCTGAGAGTTTTAGGGGTGTTCAGAAAGTGTTCAGGGCCAGAGAAGGAATGGGAGGCCCATGAAAACGTGGTTAAAGGGATCAGACTGTGTGTTAGTGAGGCCTGCAATTCCCCAGTTGAGTGTTGCTTCCGAAGGTTTAGCATCCACACCTCCCCAAACAGTGCTGTGTGGGGAGCCAGAGGCCTTCTGGCAGGCGGCTGTTCCAGCCTCCAAGCAGACTATTTTTAATAATGCCAAGGAAAAAGCCCACAGAGCAGAAATGTGCTGCTGTTACAGCCATCACCTGCCTCATTCTGCCAATGATTTTGTCCAGGCAAGAGTTTTTGTAACTGTAAATGACAACGGAGTTTATAATTCTTACGTTTCAGCTTATACCTCTTCAGTCCTTTCAATGTTCTTGGAGCTAATGATTTCAGAACAACTTTCATTTCACATCACCCTCACCATTTACTGAAATGGGTCTGTCCTGGGGATAGTTTCTTCTTTTTATAGCAGCTTTTACTTCTGGATGGAGCTCTTCATTTCGAGGTATGGGCTGTTGCATAATGACAGACAGTAAAGTTGAGGGAAAGGAAAAAAATAAGTCATGATTTAGAGAAAGCAGAAGCTTCTGCAACAGTGCAAAGCTCAAGCTGTTTGTCTTGATGAACCAAATGATGATGGCCTTTATAAACAGCAAACATCCATAGGAAGGGGGTGATTCCTGACTGGGACTGAGCCCAGACTGTCCCACATCAAATACCTGCCTTTGAGACAGAGCCACGAGCACTACAACACACTGGTGAGCTTCTCCTTGATAGCAAAAGTGTTTAAAGCCAGCCCTTGAGGAGAGAATTTCCTGGTCACTGGGGTGCAGTGCTCTCCCACAGCCCTGCCTCTGAACAGCATTCATCATGGAGCAGGCAGAGGAGGATGAGGAGGGGGAGATTCCTCATCCCAGCATTAATCACAGTGATAAAGCTGCCTGGCGATGCTCAGGGCTGGTGCTCATTGTGTGATTCTGCACTGCAGCCCTCGGATCCTCAGCAGCCTCCCGGTGCTCCTGACCCACCAAAGTGGATCTGGGGCCAGAGGGGGATGAGCAGGGGGTCCTGTCAGGGCTGCAGTGGCTGCACCTCAGCCCCCAGTTCCACTCCTCATTCCATGCCCACCTGGCAGTGGAGGGTGCCCCAGAGGCCACATCCAGCCCCACGCTGCTGGAAAACTGCTGAGAGTCAGGAGGGGAAGAGACTGGCCATGACTTTTTCACAGTGGGGGCTGTGTGACTCCCTGAGCAAGGGGGGACAGCTGTGGGACCTGAGGGGTGGCTGCAGGTAGCCCTTCCCTGCCTTTTGGATGTGGGTTGCTGCCGAGCGCTTCCCCCGAAATGAATTCACCTTGGCCATTCATCATCACCACAGGCAATCTAATTACAGGCCTGTCTGAAAAGGAGAGGCTCATTTATAATAGAGACTTTGTTATGAAGGTGTAATACCTCCAACTACATTTTTGCAATATTTTTTAAAGGAAAATTAATTAATTGTCTTGTGCTTTTTAAAATAACCAGCCTCCTGAGGTTGGCACAGCGCACCTCTGGTGGTGTTCCCTCCCCACCCAGCCCACCTGCTGTGTGACAGTGAAATGCTAAAATTATTTTGGCAGAGGAATAGTCTCAGAGGCTGTTGTTTATTTTCCACAGCAGAGGAATATCTCAGGATGCAGCCTGCACCTCTGCCCTGTGGGACTGTCTCTAATTGCACGCGGTGCTCTGCAGAAGCATTCAAAATGCACAGTTCAGAAAGCAGAATTAAACATGGGGAGGGGGGCACCGACATCCAGCATGCGCCCAGATTGGTCTTTAAAGGAGAGGAATGTTGGAATAGGCTTCCCTGAGAAGCACAAAAACGGATTGTGGACTAAGGCAGCTAATCTCCTACTGACACGCACGCAGCACAGCCACCAGTGAATTGGGATGAGAGCTGAGGAGCTGGGCTGGCCTGTTCAGCTCCTGCCAACCTCTTTCACATCAGGTTTTGTTCTTTGAACCATCTCCACGATGGGACAGCTCAGGTGGGCACTGCTCAGGATCAATTTCAGATGACAGAAGGCAGAGAAAAGGTTTGTGTCCCTGCCACTGC
>PYHW01010003.1:3746134-3758107 GCA_013186435.1 Turdus rufiventris | reverse complement strand
TTGTTGTTATCTCCAGGGCTTGCTAGATAGTCATATCTCTTCTAACCATGCTTTTTCAAGCATTAGATGAGGCTTTGATGCAAAACAGCAATCGCAGAAATGATGAGTCAGATCCCCAGGCATCATGAGAGAGGAATGAAATGCAGTTGCATCTGGGATGAGAGATACTCCAGAAGCTCAGGTGGGATCAGCTGAATGTTGAAGGGATCAACCAGGTTTGAAGTGAATGGTAGAAAGTAGGATGCAGAAGAAAGTTTTTGCACAAAAGAAGGGAACCGTATTGCAAGAAGATACTGGTGAATGGTTTGCTCTTTTTCCAGGACAGGAGAGAAGAAATGGACAAGGCAGGTAAGAAGGGAGGGTTTTGGACAAAAAATTAAGGATGTGGCAGGGATGGTTGGACCTCTTTTGAAATCTTCCTCATTAGTTTGTATCTGTTGTGGAGTGCTGAAAAAGCAATGGAGCCTGAATAGAGACCATTAGGAATAAAACTTCCAGGAGACAGAAAATTATGGACTTTTTGGAGGTGAAGCCTTCCCATAAGTAGCATGATGGACCACTTATGTGTTGTAAGTCATCTTCTCACACAGTGACACTCTCTTCTATACCATGAGATCTCTGTTACCCCCATGCTGTCTCAGGTAATACTTTTAAGGTTAATCTGGCATTTGGACTTGGACAGAGGCTCTTGCTCTGGTTGCTTAGAAGAACAAATCACAGGACACTTAAAGTCCAAATCCATGGTCATTGAGAACAACAGGTTTTGTGTTTTGCCATGTGCTGCTCTAAATTGTACCCAAAACCAAATGTACACAGCGAGTCTCTGTGCAGAGCAGCCTGTCCTTGCAGGTGTATGGGTGAGTGCTGGCAGTCACAGGGCTCCTCTTCCCAAGCTCCACACCCACCAGCACAGACCAGCTGGGGCTGGAAGCACAGCACCCACATCAGTGTGATGCCAGGTCTGAGCGAACAAACCTGGCCAGCACTCATCCCAAGAGGTCTGCCTGCAGTTCCCCTTGTGTCCCCACACTCAATTCGACCCAAAGGCAGACAGATGTCTGTTCAGCCTGGAGCCTCTATCCCTCTGAGGGCAGGAATAAGTGCAGGACTGGGAATGGGTGGAGAACAAGAAGGACTGCAGCAAAGAGATTAGAGTGTCTGCCCAGCTAAGACATGCCTTCATCTCTGCAGGATTTTTTACTTGCCTGCCTAATGGCTCTTACTTCACAGACTTTTTGTTCCACATTCTTGTCTGTATCTTTGCAGCCATAGAATGCAGCATGCTTTAACCCATGGTTTTGCTATTTTGATGTTGAGCTACATGTCTGGTCTAATTAGGTATTCATGCAGTGATAAACATTCATTTCTTATACACATTATGCAGAACCTTGTGTGTTTTCCTGCTTTTCTTTTATTTCTTTTATAGTGTTTAAAGAAGGACATGATTCATTTGAAAGAGGAAAAAGAAAAATGCTTATAAAAGGATCCTGCATAAGCAGAAAAAATGCAATGTGTAGTCCTCATAAAACTGGAGGCCAGCCCAGAGCTTGGGACCTCCAGACCTTTTGCACTGGCTTTTTCCAGGCTTATGGAATAATTTTATGCAGGTCACTTCAGCAGGCACCTGTGCACTTGCTCCACATCAATTCCAGATCTGCTAAACCCACCAGGTGCTGTGTTATTGTCAAAATGGCAATGGTGGCAAGAATTCCCAAGAAATGTGGGATCCCCTTCAGCAATCTGGGGAACATCATGTAGTTGGGGTCTTGGAAAAATGTGGACAGCATTTATTAATACATTTAATGTATTAATCTGGAAGGTAACCTGCTGTTTGTACATGCCTGGGCACAGCTGGGCAGTAACCTTAGACACTCTTGGTGGCCTCCTGCTTGCCATTCATTCAGAGCTGACTCTGAAGACATTACTGCTACAGCAGCTGGTTTCTCTGTTGCTTGGTGGAATACAAATCCCCAATTTTGGTCACCTTCTTAAGTGTGTTTCACTCCTGCCACATGGGTTATGTCAGTATTTTAATGGCACAGCCTTTGGGTGCGATTTCAGTCTCATGTTTTCCGGAATCCATTGACAGTGAACTCAGTGAAGTAACAAACCTGCAATAACATAAACTTAGAATGAGCAAAAGAAAGTCAATCTTAAAATTTTTAGAGGGGAAAAAGTACTTCTGAACTTGACAAAAGTTTGAGTCTTAATCCAAAAACTTACTGTTGTCCTGCTTTATTTGATCAATTTGGGGTGGTTTTTTGAGGGAAATTCACATGTACACACACACAAAAAACAGCTGTGTTATTGGGTTTGCATGATAAAAGATGGATTGAATTTTTAAATGTTACTGATTATTACTATATAACATGCAATACAGCCTAAAGCTGGGTGCTATGCCAAATGAAAGAACTTGTCAGCAATAGTTTGAACAAGTATATGCTGTGCATCACATTGTTTGTTGGGTTTTTCTGCACTAGACAAAGGAAACCGTGTCAAAATGCAGGGCTCTGTACAAAGGTAACTTTACAACAATTTACATAAAAATAATAGATTTTGCAAATCTATTTGCTGGTCAAATCCTGCTCTTGTTTACACTCTATATTCAAGTAACCAATTTCACACTATATACATTAATGCAAAATTCAGTGCTGCACATATTGTACACCTGAAAAGAAAGGGAAAGGGAAATGAAAAGAAGGTCACAAAGCTCTTTCAATTCAGATGTTGAGATTGTGTGGTACATGCATTTCTTTCTAAAACCATCATGAGAAAGCAGGGAAACAACTATTAAAGCAACCCTGATTTCCAGCCCTATTTCAGCTTGCAAATCTTCTTGGCCATTTAGGTCCTTCTCACCCTATGTGCCAAACAGCCCAAAGATTAACCAGCACCTGGAAGCTTGCTAGTATTGCCAGGTGCAATTTTTATTACATATTCTGCAATAATTGCTGTGCTTCCTACAGCTCCAGCTTTTGGATTCATGTGCTTCCTTCAGTTTTCAGGGTAAAGCTTTAATATGTAGCTTCAGGGACTGTAATGAGCTGAAAATGTTGAGGGAAATTCCACGTCCCCACTCTAGTGTGGGAATTTTGGTGATAAATCCCAAAAGCTGTGGGAGCTCTGCCTGCATTGTCATCTTCCCACATCACTGGGAATAACACCCACCAGCACCTCAAATGCCACCATGGTATGATGGGTGCTACTGAGGGTGCTCTGCTTGATGTCCCTTCCATCCAGCTGTCTCTCAAGGCATGTGATATTCACTTTCCTTCCCCTTTCCTTCACTTCTGTACCCCATAATCAGTTCTTTTTCTCCTTTTCTTTCTTTGTCTTTTAGCCCTTCCCCTTCTCAGGGGCCTTTGAGGCCAGCCTGATCCTAAAAAGAGAATTGCAAAAAGGAGTGGCTGCTTTTTAAGAGCAGGAGGCTCATCAGTGTCAGCAAACACTGAACTGCACAGCTGCAGTGCCCGCTTTGTGCTCCTCTCTCATGCTTCAGAGCAAACCCACTCCTCTTGGATGGAGAAAACAGGAAAATATTTCTTGTTCAGGTTACATAAAACTGCCCCATGGCACTTTGTATTGTGAACTGACAGATCCACAGGAGTAAGAGGCCACTATAGACCAGCAGAGACTGAATGTTTCAAACCAGGGGAGCTCTGCAGTGTTCAGTGGAAGAAGCAGAAATGTGATTTTGAGTCACCCTGAGAAGTCAACCCCCACTTACTTTCAGAATTCAGCTTCAGAATGCATTAATTTTTACATGAATTTCCAGGAAATCGGACTGTGCTTTACAATTTCAGAGTTGAACAACCTTTAGTTCTGGAGCCTCCAAGAGGCCACATAATAATTGGTGTGAATCCTTTCATCCATCACAGAGATGACGTGTCAGGTGTTTGGAGGCACAGAATGATGCTGCACCACGGTTGTGGAGAGGCAGTGAAAAATGTTCTCTGGAAGCTGCAAGAAGGAATTAGGTGGACTGGAAGGGTTTTATCAGTGGGGAGTTGGCTGGGGCAGGTGCACACTTTGTGAGAAATGCATTGGTATCTTCCATCAGCAGATGCAGCTGCAGTGTCCCTTTCAGACAATAAGGAGAGCAGCTCTGCTTTCCTCTTCCATGGAAAACATTGTGGATGATACAATTCCTCCAAAGCCATCTTCCCCTGGCCCCTGGAACTTACTTTAATAGATAAGGTCTCCTAGATACCAAGGCTGAGCCAAATTCCTTAAGAATTTGGTCATGCTCCTAACACCTTGGAAGATAATTAGTCTGTGTAATTGGTCAGTTCACCTTTAGAACTTTTAACTTAGATTGGCTGCCGCCCTTTGTGTAACTTTCTGTTGGTTGTATTTTGAATCCCCTTGAACCTATAAATATGACTGTGTCCCCTTTGTCTCTGGGGATCCTGCTCAACCACCCTGCATGAAATAAAATTCTTGTGGAACACGTCGTGTAAAGAGCCTCTGGTCTTTCTCTGCTGGCCAGTGTAAGCTACTGAGAAGTCACTGATCGATATCAGCACTCTCAGGTCCTGGTAAAACACCCACCAGAGATAGAAGGAAGTTTACAAAATGCTGTCCACAAAATACTTCTCACAGCTCCTGATCCTTTAGGATTGGTCTCCAATAGAGCCTTCCCAAAGCCCAGAACTCCTCAGGTGGTCCTTGGGGCGTTCTGAGTATACTGAGCTGCACAGCTCTGCTTCCTGTGTTTATTTCCAGATTACCTCCTTTGATTTTTCATCTTTATTGCTGTGGGTAATCAAGTAGTGAAAACCATGTCAGAGGAATCCTTACAGTTACTCACAGGAGGAAGAGAACAGCACATCTCTTTTAATGACAGGAGAGAGAGCATGGAGCCATCCAGGCTGAGAGTGGAACCAGTGTTTGACTGAGACCTGCCATGATTCCAGGAATAAAAAATAAGCACCTACTTTATTTTTAACTGCCAGAGCTGAATTTTTAGATTAGAATATATGAGATCTAGTGTAATCCATGATAGGCTGATGACTTCAGTTGTGTGGGGCTCTTCTCTGACTTGAAACAGATGAGCAGGGAAGGTTTGGAGCTACAGAGCACACTAAGAATTCAAGGCAAGGAGCAGCTTCCAGAGAAGTGCTCAGGTGCAGAATAATGCAAAGATTTGCCTCCTAGAGCATTGTTGTGGGAAGCTTTTAGTAGAGGAGACTGAACAAAAAGAATCAGTGACGTGGTCTTCTCTTTGTAAAAGTGTTTTTGTCAAAAAAGCAATTATTTTTTGGAAATGTATCAAAATTTAAAATAGGAAAATGAGAAACAATTGTCTTTTGACTTTCTTATTTCTCTGTGGTAATGTCAAATTGTTTCATTCATTGCAAGTCAAAACATTTCATTCTGATTTCCTCATTTAGATCTGAATTCTTCTATTGCAACATTTGCTAGTGTATTTACATATTCCTGTCTATATATTCCATGTTTATATTGCTTCAGTGTTGCAAAAGTACAGAATTTCTGGTTCTGCAGAAACAATTCTATTTTATTTTTTGTTCTGTTTTGAAGTGAGTTTGCTTTAAAAAGAGTGATGTTCCCCACCCACCTTACCCCCATAAACAGGCATGCAGATTTTTGTGTTATCTCTGCTTCTAATGAAAATTAATTTTCCCCTCCGTTTTGAGTGCACAGCAAAAGCTTCTGAGGCAAAACCTTCTGTAGTTTTATTTTGGATCAGTCTCTGTTCTGAGCTCAGGTTTTGATTCAGAGGACTTACAGTGATCGAGCAGTAGTAACCAAACCCTGAACAATACCTGTCTTCCTAATACACATTAAAGTAATTAAAGTTACTTTCAGCTACTTTCCATACTGTCTTTGGGAGTTCTTCATCTCATATCCTGGTGGTGTCAATCTCACCATGCAGTCAAGTCACAGTCCCTATGAAAATGTGTCCCACAGAAGGAGGAGCTGTCTAGAAAGTCCCCAATTACCTTTCTCACTCTTTCAGCACTGTTTCCCTCTTCCAAATTAGACCAGTGTGTTGTGCACATACTTTTATTCAAGCTAGCAATGCTTTTCTTTGGATTCTCTGCACCATTGTCTTGTGTTTTGGGTTGGCATTTTAAATGTAATTCTGGACAGTGACATTGGGAGGAATTAAACAGCGATCAGAAACCAACACTTTTTAGGAAATAGCTAGCTGGGATTAGCAATTCTTGTGTCTTGCTTCAAAATCCTGCAGGTTCAGTCTGAAATTAAGGAAAGAACAAAGGGGATTCCAGAGACACAGATGTTTTTCCCAAAGGGATATGTTTGTGCACATGGGGTGAGTGCTGACTGTCCCCTCCCTTCCTCTCGTGTCCAAGCCAACCTGGCAGAGAAATCGAGTGGGATTCAGTGGACGTGTGAACCAGAGAGGCAAGATGAGCAGTGCCCTTCCCAGCCTTTTCCCTCCCACCCTGGGGCCTCAGGAGGCTGCTGCTGCATTGGTGGAGAACGACTGAGATGTGCATTACAGCAGAAAAGTCAGCTTTGAAACATTTCCCAGGTGAGTGCCAGCGAGCTGCTAATCAAATTGAGCGTTGATTGCAAAACTAAAAATGAAGCAAACGCTTTGCATAATTTGTTAGACTGCTGCTGTGTGTGCATGCGTGTGTTTATAGACTCTTCCTCAAGCATTGTGAATTGAATTAATCATGGAAAGAGAAGCAAGCACTCCTTGTTCATATTCTTGGTGCCATTCCAGAGGTGTTTTGTATGTTCTGGACTGGAGTTAGGGCTGGGTTAGGAAATAAGGGGGAGACCAGGCCATGTTCTCCAACTGCTGCATTTGTGGGTGAGATTTAATGGCAGTTCGATGTATTTTGCATCACTTGAGAAATTTTAGACAGCTTTCTGTATTTACTATGTAGAAATGGAAAGAGCTGTTTTATCTCAGCTTGTAGGAATGCTTAAGTTAAGTTAGTCTGTGCCTACTTGAGTAACCACAGCTATTGAAGTAAAGCACAGGAAATCCCAGACCCCAAAAACACAGCCTAAATGTGTCTGAAAATTCCCCAGAAATTTCTAGTTCTCAGCAAGCATCAGCCTTTCCCCAAAGCCAGGCTTACTTACCTCAGCCCGCAGTCTGGTCCATGGATTAAACACATGAACCCTTTCCCTCACCAAGACCTCACAAATCCCCCAACCCTACCTAAGCCTCCAGAATTTTTGTCTCACTTACACTGGTTTGAGTTGTATGAGTTAAGATCAAGCAAAGGGAATGTCATAGTAAAAGAGTTGACCAGCTCTCAGATGCCTTTCTGTTGACTGCAGGTAGATTGAGCCCTTTCTCCCTATGACATAAACATCTTCTGGGCAGTGCAGATGGACTGCTCTGTTCAAGCCATCCCTCTTTTGTTCTGTGAGAGGAAACAAAACGACCACAGCTTATTTGACTAGCTCTGGATTCATTGCTTGGACGTGTTTTCTCAGTAAAACCCAAGCCAACCAAAGCCAGTCACCTGGAGCATTGGACTGGACCCATCGCTTTTGATTCTCTACTCTCTTTGAAGAATGATGGAGCTCCTAAAAGATTCCTTAAGGAAACTAAAAATGAGGTCATTTTCCCTCCTGTACTAATCCTGGGCTTCAGGATATCACTGCCAGTCCCTGGGTGCAGTCAGGCTCCTTGGCAGAGCTCACTGCTATGCCAGTGTTTTTTTCCTTTTCCTCAGATTTGTGTTTTCTCACAAAGCAGCATGTGGGGATGCTTTGGCAATACAAAATAAAGGGATTTATAGCTGTCATGGTGAAGGGAAATGCACTGCAAAACACAAGTTCAAATCTCAGTGCAGCTCTTCCTCAGTGACTGATATCTTAACCTTCAAATATCCCCCCTGTCTGATAGGAAAGGGTAAATAGGGAAAAATGAGGGAAATTCCATGAACCTACTAACTATTACCTGTAACCTTCCTCAAAGATCAGTGCAAACCCTCCTGTGAGACGACAAGTGGCACTGATGGGTCCACTGATTCATCATTCAGGATACAGGAATATCTTTCTCCCTTGCAGGCAAGGCTGTCTGCAGCTGGCTCAGGGGCTGAGGGAGGCCAGGCAAGCAGCAAGGTGCCAGGTGAAACAGCCAGGAATTGAAAGGAGCAGGAAGAGATCTCAAAATGCCACCCAACCTACAGGTTCCCTGCTGATCTGGTGCAAGAGCAAGGAAAAACATGGTATTGGCCCTCAAAAGCTGCTTCCTTGCTTTCTGTGCCTACCCTCATTTAGCTGCCAGAGGTATCTGGAGCAGCACATCCAGATGCTTTCCATCAAGTTGTCATTCCCTCCTTGCTCAGTCACCTCTGCTGTTCCCTGACCCAGTCCTCTGCTCCAGGCAGCACTTTGTCCTGTTTCTTTTTTGCCCCCTTAGTCTCCCATCAAGGTAAGCAGCCCTTCCCATGACATGTTAATCTGCAGGGCTCTGCTATTCTCCTGCAGAGCCAAAAATCTTCTGCAGCAAAGCAGCTGCTCTGCAGAATTTATCTGACTAAAAGATGAGACTTCCTGAAATGCATCGAAGGGCTAGATCCTCCCAGCTGGTATAAATCCTCCTTTACAGCACAGATCGCAGCTATAGCCAACATGTAAATCACAGTGCTCCCTCCTGACTTGAAGATCTATGAATCTATGAGAATTGGCATAATTGCATTGATTTCAGGAGGGCTCCTGTGATTTGCACTGGCTGGGGACGCGGCCTGGCGTACGCCCATCCTGTTAGAACAAATTAGGATTCTCTCTGTGGCACAGCAGTTCAGCATCCAGGCAGGCTGGGTCAGCCACAGCTCCTCCCAGAGCCCATAGAGGAGCAGGGCTCTGCCCTCCCTGAGCTCTGAGCATGTGGCTTTGCTGCCTGTGAGGCTGTGCTCGAAAAATACTGCTGCCCAGTACAGTGGCACAGTGTGGAAATGTAGCCGTGGTGGCACTTTGACCAAGGAAAACCTGTGGGGGTTTTCACAAGTGCATCCAGCACTTGTGCCCATGGACCTCTCTGAAGCCCTCAGTGCCAGGCTCCTTGGCATAGCAAAGGATGCAGGCAAAGTAGCATCAAGTCAGACTAACAGCCATTGAGATTTTCCCCTGTGCAATGCAGGGATCTTGCTCTCTGCCTGGTGCAAAATTAGAAGAAAGTGAATAAATAGCAACTGGGAAATACGGAGAAGAATTTCAAACAGGTCATTTTGCTCTCCATGCAAGTTTACTTTTAATTTGGTTTACATGGGATTATTTTACAGTAGAATGGCAATTCACCTTAAATCCCTGGAATAAGAATCAAAGTTATTAGTCTTAAAATGCATTTATTAAAGCCTTAGCTGATACTGAAAGTCCTATTTAAGGCTGCACTTGCACTTGACTTAAAATAGTTTGTTTCCCATTTCTTACAATTTCCTGAAAAAAATTACTCCTCTGGATTTAATTTTCAATGCCTGGCCTTTGCTCAGTAGTAAAGTTTGTTGGTTTGGAGAGAAACCTATTGATCAATTTTGTAAAAAAAGAGTAGAAAAATAACTTTTTATTATCACATTACATTCAGATTCTTTTGCATAGGATTTAATCCCAACAAAACCCACAAGTTCAAAATATGTAGTTTGCTTAATTCTCACCCAGGACTGGAGTCGAGGTCAATGGATTTTGGACATGTTCAGTGAACAGCTTCAGCTGTGCTTAGAGTCATGAGCGGGCAGGTCACAACAAATAAATATTGACAGATCTGTGAAAGCCCAGAATGTGGCCAAGCTCTTCTTTTGACTATACAGCTGTATCTCTCTGGGGGTATTGATGTTGCTTTTGCATATTTTCATAATCCAGGCTTAGAGGGACTTTCAGGTTTGGATTTTGTTTTAGACTATCTGGTTATGGTGCTGTGATGGATGCTCCATTTCCCTAAAGACCTGGGTAAATAGTAGATCTCATTTTGGTGGCCAACCTGAAACTTGTAGCTTCTACAGAGTAAACAGTGGAACCAAGGTGTGTTGCAACAGCCATTTCCAGTCTAAAGTCCTGAGATGGTATCAGGGAGCCTGCCACCAGTTTCAGTCATTAGCAAGGAAAAGAGGTGGATGCACAGCGCACAGGGTGTGCACCCTCCCCTCCACTGCTGCTCCCAAATGCTGCTCTTTGGTGGGATGGGGATTTTGGTAATCCCCTCCTTTGTCCCTGGGGCTGTATGTGTCCATCAGGGAGTTTCTCCCTGTGCTGGGCTGCCCCACATTGCAGCCACTGCAACAGAACACAGAGCTCTAAACTGTGTAAAAAATGGACTGGCTTGCACACCTTGCAGCCTCATCCTGTATTACTTTGAAAGGAAAGTCGGTCTGGACACATCTAGTATGAAAGCTGTCACTGATTGCAGGTTTTATTGGCACTTGCCAGAGTTGGCTTCCACACAAGTTTCTGTGAGATAGGTGTGGCCCTGAAAACATCCATCCCACTCATGCCAGACCTGTCCTGGCTTGCTTGCATGAGGAAGAGAGCTCAAACACCCTTTGTGGGAAGGATTTCCTGACACAGCTACAAACAAGAAAGCGGATGCCCCCTGAGGCACAAGCACACTCCTCCTTTTAACCTTGCTGCTTGCTCCCTCCCCAGGGAAACCTCTTTCCTCTGGCAAATGCCCCTCTGATGTTGAAAGCCTGTGTGACATCCCTGCCTTGTCAGGAAACCTGGATTTGGTGGGGTTTTTTTCATGGCTGGCTTGTCTGGGAGGGTGGTGACTCGAATTTTCTCCGCGTGTATGAGCGAGAAGAGTGCCTGGCATTTGCCACTGGCTCTGTGGTCTTGTGGCTTGGCTTGTGCCCCACCTGGCAGCTGGGACACACCTGGCAGGCAGGCAGGGCAGGTCCCTGGCCACCTCAGGTTCCCCTGCCAGCTGCAGCAAGGTGGGCTGGTACCTGACACAGAGCAGGTTGTTCTGCTCCTGCTTAGTGGATGTTTTTATTGCAGTGTGAAACGGAGCAAGATACAGAAGCTGGCTGAGACTGTGTTGTGAGGAAATCCTCTGATCTTGCTAGCTCTGCTCAGTGTTTAGCCTTTTATCAGGACATGAGCTCATTGCTGTTTCAGGCTAAAGACAGAGCTTTGTATGGATTCTTTGCTTTCACTCTTGAAATTCTCTGTTTGACTTGCAGCGTGTGTCAGAAAGGGCCTGATCACAAAAAAAATAAATGTTAATGCTTTTACCAGGAAAGTTAGCAGGCATTTACACGTCACTCTTCCAAGGGATACAGGTGTGTAAGTAGAGAAAAGTCACACATCTCTCTTTGAATCGGGTTCTCAGAGCATCCATGGAGATACTAATTATCTTCTGCTGAAGATCCCCAATTTCTTTTATGTCACTGAGAGCTGTAGTTGCCTGGCAATACCCAGTAACATCCAAGTGCCTCGGAGGACTGGATGTAAACTGCAACATCGGCGCATTGTAAATGGAGGCAGGCATGTTTCAAGATTTTTACAGAGGAAAAGGTGCACAGAAAAGTTTAAACAGACAGCTGAAATGAGTTCTTTTTATTCACATGATATTTTATTCCTTGTGATAACCAACTTCTCCTTTTAATAAATAAACTCCAACAAAATCTTCCCCAGTTTTTGTCTGATGTTTTTTTTCCATTGCTGATCTTTGTGTCATACTCGTGATTCTGTTGCTGCCCAAATTTACACTGATTTACCAAAATATGAGTATTGGTCTAATAGCGATACTCAACTGTGACAGACAAAAGACTCTCTAACTATTTAAAGTTAGTGAGTGTATGTTTATTCAGCGCTGGGCAGCACCGTGGGGTAGCCCCCTGATACACACTGCAAATTTACAGGTGGTCACAAAGTCTATTTATTGACAAAAGGTTCAAACAAATACATATTCATAAGAGCAGCCCCTCCCACCCCTGCTTCCCATGGTAATTAGCTTGAATAGCTATTAAGCAGCGTGGTTGGCTTCTTGAATTAAGTCTGGGGTCGTTTTTGTGGGGA
>PYHW01010003.1:3724871-3741629 GCA_013186435.1 Turdus rufiventris | reverse complement strand
AGGGCTCTCTCATCCACCCCAGCCCAGCCAGCAGTGGGGATCAGCTCTAATCCTGACTTCCTGCTGACAGCAAGGAAAAGCCTGGATGTCACATGGGCCACAATAAATCCCTTCCGAAACACACCACCATCCTCATTCTCATTTTGTACTCACAGCCAGCACGTGCCCTGAGAAGGCAAAGAAAGCTTTTCCAGTCCTCTGGCTACAGCAGCACTGGGGTTCTGTAGCCCAACAGGTGCTTGCATAAGCATCGGTCATGGATTGTCCCTTGTCTTGCTTTGGGAAAAATAAATACTTTATTTTTTAGGTTACCTATGGACTTTTAGCTGCTCAAAAGTTGCATTTCAGCATGGAGAAAAGCTGTTAGGTGCTTTTCTGCATGGTGATCTGCATGCATAATTTTCAGAAAAGGGGAAAGATCTTGTGGGAGGAAACCTTCACTTGAAAGGAACTGCTTTGCTCTGCTTTAATCTGAGTTGTTTGATTTTTCTGATGACAAACCTGGTGCACTGCTGCTCTACTTCTGAGGCCAGGCAGCAGAGGTCATTTCCATCCTGCAATGATAAAGTGCTGGGAGTAAATCTGTGTGGTATTACCCCAGTTGTTTCAGTGGCAGTTTGGATTTAAACGAGGTTCCAGAGGGGTCCCTGCAGCCCCACCAGTGTTGATGGAAGTTTGCACCTTCATTTGGACAGTGCAGAGCTGTGAACAGGGTGTCTGTGTCAGGTTTCATGTGTGTGTTAAGCTGTGGGTAGGAGCACCTGGAGACCCCTGGGGTTCCCTGTCCAGTCCTTTGCACCCTTTTGGCAGCCTGGGGAAGAGATCTCCTTAAGAGAAACCTCGGGAGTGTGGGGAGACCTTCTGCTGTTTTTCAACCAATCAGTGCCCTGATCCACTTTCTGTACAGAGGTGCAAACGTTTGTCCCAGCACAGCAGACGGGTGGTGTGAGGGAGGAGTCAGTGGTGAAGGCAGCAGAGACCAAATCTGCTAATCCAGTACTGCCACCAAATAAACACCTTGAACTGCAGCTGCTGGAAGCTCATCTGTCACTGCTGCCTTTTCATAGGGTGATGGGGAACAGGAGCTGGGCCTAGGAACTTATCTTTGAGAAGCAAATTTATTTCAGTTTAGTCTAAAAGAAGCCAGATATTCTTTTGTTTAAGTTTATCCAGTCAGATCTCTGGCAGTTTCCCCATTTCCCTTTGAATTACCTTCTCTGAGTTCACTGCAGTGCCTTGAGTTCACTCTGGAGCATAATTGAGTTATGGCAGCTCATTTCCTTGTGGTTTTGTGATGAAAACAAATCTGTGATGTGAGGATTCCTCTTGACTTAGTCAGAAGGTGAGTGAAGGCGTCTAAGTGCACCCAAATGCTTGCAGAGTCACTGTCCATCACAGGCTGGAGGAGCATGTGAAGGATGAGGAGAATGACCCCTTTCTCACTGATGTGTTTACCAAGAGGTTTCTGTGGTGGTTTTGTCCTGGTATAAACCGAGCAAACACCGAGAGGAACTAGGCCAAAGTTCAAATGAGCCTGGTTTTTTCATGCATTCACCTTATCTGGCTGCTCCCACTCTTTGTGCACCACATAATAAATGTTACTGAGTGATTTCCTATGGGCATTGGTGCGGAATTCCAATCCTGAGTACACCCTGGTCAGACCCCAGCTTCCTCCTCTCCCCTCCCACCATTCACACACTCCTTACACGAGCTGCAGGTGCTGCAGTGAGCTATTAGGGGGAACTGATTGACCAGCACAAGGTTCAATTTTTTGCTGTGAACTGTACCCTTGGTAACAATTTTTTTTTTTTCCTTTTTTCTCAGACTGTTTCCTTCTGTTTCTCCGTCAAAACCATATGGCAGCCCCAGACCCAGACTGATTTCACCAGAACTGGAGAGTGTTCCCTTCACTCAGACCTTGCCTGCAGTCTCAGAAAGGTCTAGTCAGGTTTCACAGAGAGAAAACAGGCTGCTCCTGTCTCTGAATGGGTGAATTGCACAAGGGAATGTGATGAATGTTTTTCTTTCCCAGCATATCTTCTAAATCCCACTGGCCAGTCTGTGTGACTGGCAAAACTCTCCCGGAATTCTTTCTGACTGTTGTAGCCCATCCCAAATCTCATCTCTCATTAAAGGATTAAAGGGCATGCCAGTATTTCTCCACGAAAAGTTTCCAAAAGTCCTGTGAAGAAAGCCTCTGCTTTTCTCACTCTCCCTGGCTGGGAACGAGTGGTGAATCTGGAACCCCTAATTCCGAGTGGGTTGGGCCAGTTCTTGTTGCCATTCCTCCCTGGCCTGGGGCTGCCACCACCTGTCCAGGCATGAGAGACTCTGTCCAGCCCTGCCTGGGTTCAGTGGTGGTGCTGGTTCCTGGACAGTTTTGTCTTGTTGTGAAAAACACGTTTCACTGTCCTGGTAAAATTTAAAAGGTTTAATAAAAAGACAATAGGAGACGCACATAAAGTAAAGGGTTAAAACAGCCAGGTGCTTGGCAAGCTACCAAGAGCTGCTCTGTGAACGTTTTTAAAATATGTTTTACAATACATTGACTTGTTGAATGTTTATAGTTTTTTATGCATAGTTTAACTAGTTTAGCTTTTTTTGAGAACTATTTAGTATGGCTACTTTTTGGGTTTGCTTTTTTAGAGCATGCGTGTTTTTTTTGGTTTGTGGTTTTAATTTTTTTATTAGTATTTTTTAATTTGGGTGGTGGTTTTGGCTTTTTGTAGTTGGTGAGTGTTGATAATTGTGTTAGCTGCAGGGTCTCTATTACACATTTATGGGCTGTTATTTTAACTAAGCAGGTAGTTTAAGTATGCTACTTTTAAAAAACGTATGTCTAACTTTTGCTGTTAGAAAAAAACCTGACATTCATGCAGAAAAGCTATTTTAACACTATGCATATAGCATTTATTTCAATAGTTGCAAAAAGCCAAAAATATGTCATGCATTTCTAACATTGTTATATCTGATCTGCACAAGGATCCAACACAGGTGGGA
This sequence comes from Turdus rufiventris, assembly GCA_013186435.1. NCBI lineage: Eukaryota > Metazoa > Chordata > Aves > Passeriformes > Turdidae > Turdus > Turdus rufiventris. Next base: position 3,738,629 of record PYHW01010003.1, on the reverse strand, counting down.
CAGATCTCAAGTACCTGGGCTGTTGTGCAGGGTGTCACCCCAGGAGACTATTCTTTACTCTCTTTCTTGAAATTTAAAGGGAAAAAGGGAGATTGGTGATCCCTCAACTCCTGCACCATCTGGGAATTCCAGATAGATTCTCAGATGGTGCCGATCACCGGGATGTTCTTGGACTGAGTTCCAGCCAAGGGCCTGGCCCCACGCTCTTTACATGGAAGCAGAACTCAAAAACAGCACAGGGAATTAATGTCCTCTCTTTACATGTAATGAATGCTTGCCCCTGTTGTTTAGTTCTTTTGCTTGGTGTCCTGCCAAGGAGTTCAGTGCTGGATAATACAAATGAAAGCCATCCCCACCCTGAAGGGCTGACAACTCAGGAGGCAGACATACTGCAGACTGGTTTTACTGCAGAGAATAAATAGGTGAACATGGTCTCATGTTTATCACTTTTACCAGTGATGAAGAGCAGGACAGATTGAGAAAAGAGTAAGCCTGAGAGAGGTTTTTTCCCTGATGATCTTGGAAATTAAAAAAAAAAAGCCATCTAGTGAATAGTGAATTTAAGAGAATTCGGATGGGGAAGTAGCTAGAGAGCAGTGTTTGGCCATGGAGAGGAAGACAAACTATTCAGGGCAAAGTCTCCCCAAAGGAGAAAATTACCTTCAAATTCCCTCTGAAATAAATCAGTTCTTCTCCAAACACACCAAACTGTACATGTACTGCAAACTGACTAATTAATTACCTGTGTAACAAAACTGGCATCGTTGAACTACATTTTCTAATTTAACCAGAAAATTATTTGTCTGATTTATCTGACAGCAAAGGGCTACTGAAAAACTTAAGTACACTTCTTCAGAATTCAGGGACAATTAACCAAACCTTTCCTTGGCTTTCTGGCTGCATGAAGTCTGTATTTCCAGCCATAGCTTAACTGTACAGAAAATATTGGCTGCAAGGATAAGGAAAGTAGCAGCACCCTTATTTTGGCTGCATAGCTTTATGCACCTGCACAGGAAAACAAGGTGCCTATAGCATTGCAGAATCCAAACACGCTCATGTTTAATTCAAGGCTCTGATTCTTTAGTTATCAATTATTGCTCTGCAAAGTTTTCAGGCTGCTGTCCAAATTTGTAAAAACTTCCTATATAAACCTTGTCTGTTTCCTGCACAGAAGTGAAACAGCAGGGATTTACACCTGCCTGTCACAAGGTCCTGGAGGTGATTTGCATTTTTGGCTGCATGCTTTTGCCAACTTGTCTGCGTGGCTATTTACACAATATTTGCAACATGCATTTTCTCAAAATGTTTATCTATTCATAGGTTTTCAGGCATACAAACAGGGAAGCTAAAGGAAGAAGGTAAATATTACATGGAAAATTCTGTATTAAGGATTAAACACATCCACAGACACAATCAACAATGAGATTACCATGGGATTGAAGACCAAGTGTTTTGGTATCTCTAAAAGCCTTCAGGACCACCTGCACTTATAGCATAGTAATACTTTAATGCAGCTTTTTATTTTAGAACTCAAAGTGTGAAATTCTCACGCAGACATTTCCCAGTGTTGCGTTCTTTGTATACCCTCAATCACACTGGCATTCAGAGGAATTTTCTATGAATGCAGGGTCGGGCCCTGTTACAAGTTTCTGTTTTCTGAGTCTATTAGGGAAACACAAGAAGAAGCAGATACTACATGTGCAAATTTTCACTTTCATCTCCAGGTGGGTATGAATAGTGTGTCATTAGTTAATGATGACATAAGAGCTGGCATTCCTGATAAACCCGCAGCTCCTTCAGGCTTGCTGGAAGGTTGCAATCCTATTAGTCAGATGCTGTAAAAGTTGGGTTTTTAATTACCTTGGAGTCAAGATAACTCTTCCCTTTCTGAGTTGCTCAGAATTGCATGTTAAAGGGAAGGATTTGGCCCCCAAATTTTAATTACCATCACTTTTAAACACAGGATTAAATACAAAATTTTTTCCTATGGTACCCAACAAACATCTTTCCTACCTGACCTGTCTCCTGCCTCTTTGTCATCATCTTTCATGATTCAGGGTTCATGTGCCTCCCTTCACATCCCACCTCAGCCTCACACCTTCCACTGCTGACAGTCTGATTACCTGGAGCAAGGGAGCTGAGGGGACAGCCCTGTACCACAGTTTGATTGTGTCAAAGTCCAAAAAGCCTGGCTGTGAGAGGGGATCTCAGGACAGCACGCTGGCAGGGAGCCAAGAGGAGCACGGCAGTGGCTTTGTTTTGTAAACTAGCAGCAATCCTTTTGCCACCATAGATTGCAAAACCAGCAGCCCTGCCAATGTTTATGTGCTTCTGGCATCCTGACTAAGAATCTTTCAGTTACATCATAGGTATGTGCAATAGGGTTTGGAGTTTTGCTGGCTAGTGGTGTGATTTTTGGCCTCGTGAAATGTGGTTGGATGTGTAACTGAGTGTCAGAGTTATGTCTGGGGCTGAACCAAAACCACAGGGAGACTGTCTCATATTGTGAACAGTGCTTGGTATAGTAGTGGGGGAAGAAGGACTTGGCTTCTCTGAAGTCATAAGCCTGACCAGTAGAACTGCATTGTTTTGCTCCAGGTGTTCCTCTGCTGTGAGTAATTTGACTTTCCCTACACTGTACTGGCTAGCAGAACTTTGCATATCAAAGCTCCAGTTTGTAGCTCATGGACATTGTAGGAAGCATAATACTGCAGACCCGAGAATGGATTTGTTGTTTGGGTTTTTTTCCCTCTGGTCCATATGGGGAACTTTGAGATTTAATGTGTACTGTTTTCCTAGTGAAGCTTGGCCTTCTTGGCTAAGGACTAGTTGTCAATAGGAAGTTGATCTGGATAGTATCAAGGGCTTATATTCTAATCTCTTACAAAGTCCTCCAGACTTTCATCAAAAAGAAACAAGAAATGTGAAACTAGAAAGGCCACTGGTTTTGTATCTGGATTATATGGGCAGACATCATCATTTAATTCTTTTCTTGTTTTTCATTTTATTGTTTTCACGAGCAATATAAGCAGTTTAGCACTATTCTTCTCTACAAAGGTAAGAACCATTTTTTCTAGGATGATCAAGACCCCAGTTGAAGCTGTCATTATGAAGGGTGATGGTACAGGTGGAAAAGATGAACACTGCTTGATTCAAACAGAAATGCGATCCTGAGAGATACAGGGTGGCATGGCAGTGAGGAAGATAGCTGTGTGAAATCCAGACACAGTTTCCTTCCTGCCCTGGGTCCTTCAGGGAGTGACTGTGACCATCCCTAGCCATTATTTCCTACCTTGTTGATTCCTCTCCTCTCTCTACAGGGGTTTGTAGGAGCTGCAGAGCTGAATGGCCTGTGTTGTCCAGCAGGGATTTGGTGGCTGCTCCATGAACAGACAAACCTCTCTTGCAGGGGAGAAGCAGCCCTGAGAGCAGCTGTAAAAATTATGGGGGTGCTGTGCTGCTGCTGGCCCATCCTGCTCCTAAGCCAGAACCCTGCACCCTCTCTCAGTTCTTTCATCTGTGAAAGAAGGTAAGAGGATTGCTGTACCTCAAATACATTAAGTTTCAATAATTACAAGTGTGAGACACTGAAATATTACACCAGTAAAAATACCTCAGATGAAGAATTGTTGCTCTTTCAAGGCTAATGTGATTTTCTCCAGGTTGTCCTGTTCAGTGAATTCTAAAGGGCAGGGATATGGTTTTCTTAAACTCTGTGGAATGATGCTGGATTTCTATTTGTTGGCTTTTATTTTCTGTGACAGTCCATAGGGTTTTTCCTCAAGGGATTAAAGTACTGTTGCTCACCACATCCTTCTTCTTCCCATTCCTTCTTTTTTGAACTTAGATATACACTTCATTCTGACAAGTAGCACAAAAAAATCTATCTGGTCTGTTACCAGTTTTATGTAATTTAGAATGCAGGGTTACACTGGACTATTTTCTATGGAGAAAAAAGAGAGATGAATCATCCTGAGGTGGGCACAATCCCTTCAAGATCTTGAGTCCTAAACAGACAAGTTCCTGTGGGCAGGCTGAACCAATTAGCTCCCAAGTCCTTCCCAATCATAATTTATAACAAAGGAGGATATTTTATTAGGTTCAGCTTCTTCTCATCTTTTGTGCCACTTTTCTGAAATCTTTTTTGGCTATGAGTTGATGCTGCACATCAAATTTCTCTTTTGCATTCAATGAGGGACCAGTCATTCTAACAAACTTCAAAAGGGATTTCATATTCTATAAAATACTTCACATTTCTTTTTATCAAAGTCTGATTTTTTTTTCCCAGGGTTGTACAAGCCCACACTACCTACCAAGTCTGTCTGTCTGCATCACTTTCATGTGTTTGTGAATTGCTAATGGAGCTACAGGGGCCTCAAAGCTTGCAAAGGATTCCCTTCGACTGGGTTTGTACAACCTGAATTAATTCTCTTCTAGAAATCCCAAAGTGCCTTGCCCCTTTTGCCCACTGCTTAAAAGAAAAGGATTCCCTCGGTTGTGAGGGTGAGCTCTTAGAAGCCCAGCAGCAACATTGTCAACCGAAGGTTATCACTTTAGCTTTGCAAATTATTGATAGGGAAACAGAAGATGCAAAATCCAGGGAGATGTTCTCAGCTGAAGATCATATTTTTGCTCTGCTGTTGCTGAGTATCCTTGACTTCTGCTTATAATGTAACATCCCATAACTTCCATACCTGACTGCAAAATTGCTCAAAATCCCAAATGTCCAACTTTACTTACAAACCACTTTTTTTTTTTTTTTTTGCAACAGTAGTGCAGTGATGCATCTTTCCTTTCTGCTTATCCAGCTTAGCTAAAGCTCTATTAAACATATATTCCTCCAAAGGAGTGACAAGAGGTGTCCTCCATTCTAAAGCTGTTAGTGGAGATTTCTTCCGAATGAAGAGCTGTTGATTGTTCACTTATATCCTAAAATGAAAGGTTGAAGAACATGTTTTGTGTGCTAGTAATCTTTTTTACCAAACAGTATAAGATTTTTTTGGTCATTCCCCCTATTTCTTTAATCTCAAGAATAGCCAGTGACAATGAACTCTCCGTGTTGGTAATTTGTTGGTGGGGGAAAGTTTTGTCTGTATTATGTAAAATTCTGTATTGAGAGCAGAAGGAAAGATTGAAAATATTCTCAAAAGGCAATTAGTTCCTTATGCAGGTTTTATCAGAAATGCTCTTGAAGCCTTTAGTTCTCTGTGAGAACAGAATGTGAAAGAGCCCAAGAAGGTGACAAACAGAGAAGGTATGGAGGGCTGATCCCAAAAAGGACTTATGCACATAATGTGGCTTGTAATTGAAATAAAGGTGCCTGAGTGCAATTCTGCACTCCTGAAGGTGTCCATCTCATCCTGTGTTTCACAAACTTTTTATTTTAACATTCCCCAACTGTGCATCTGTTTATGCTCAGGAGCACCTCCGTCCTGAGACAGCTGGGCAGGGTGAGACCTTCCTCATCTTCAACCCAGGAATCTGCACTCAGGACTTGTTTCCCCAGAGGGATCCATGCTGAGCATTGTCATGGTACAGCTGGAAGGTGGGATCCAGAGTGGAATGGAAACCTTACTTTTCTTTTAAGATTTTCCAAGGACAGATGCCTTCTGTACAACAGCTGTTTCAATAACCTACCCTTCACTCTCAGGGCTCTCTCCCGTGACTCAAATCCACACCTTCCCCAACCAATCAAGTTAAAAGCCAGCCTGATCTGAAATGGGCACCTTAGCACAGCCATCAGCTTCTGAGAACAAACTCAGTTGTGCCATGACCTAAATTATACCAGTCCCAGGATCCACACACACACTGGATCCCCTTTATGGCAGTTTCTGGTGCTGTCACTGTCCTTGGTCACCCACCACATCCTTGCAGCCAAAACAGTACAAACCAGTGGAAATTCTAGTCCACTAAATGTCTCAAGGATGCTTCAGTTTATCAAGAAAATAAGAAAGTAGTGCACCATCAGAATTAGAATCATATATAGATAAATATGACCCCATATGTATTTCTTTCCTTATGCATCCCTTTTCTTATGTTTTTTTCTAAAAGCAGAGTAATTAATAACGTGGGTGCCATGTGTTTGTTGCTACATGGTTATAGAAAAAGGTGCCAAAGCCCTGTAATAAATGATTTCTCTGAAACATTAAATATCTGGACAACTAACTGTCAAGGATTTTCCATGCACAGATGGGAGCTGCAGAACAGCAGATCTGTGGGGTCTGAATCTCATGCAGCACAAAAGGAGCCCTTTCATGTTACATGAAAACACCCTGCAGTGTTTGAAATTAATTCCTTTGGATCAGGGGGAATCAATTTTGGTCAAATTGCCTTCAATCAAATGACTAATGGTTTTGTTAAAAATCTCATTGTCAGTCTTGAAGAGAGATGTTGATCTGGATAAGCTATGCTGAGCTTCCCTTTGGTCCCTCACTGCTCATGGCTTGAGAAAACTCTTCAGAAAAATATCCCATGCAGCACATTATGATATTATCACATGCTAGCACATCTCATCCAGAGCTATCCAATCTGATTTTAAATTGCATGTAAAACCTCGACTAAATATAATCCAGATTTCATATTGTTTTATTACTATCTTCCTCTAGACCTGTTCCCAGAGTGCATTCAATAAGACCATATTATTCCTTCTTCTACCATGAATATTCATCATTTTCAAGTTTTCATTTTGGGATCTGGGATGGGCAAAGCTAGCGGGGTTGTGAAATCTGTTTGATCAGGGGAGTTGTGGTTTCTTAATTCTCTAAAATTCAACACCGGGCCAATTTCACTTCCCTTTATCTGATCAGATTTTGGTGTGGTGTTAGATTAAAAAGAAATGCCATTGTGGAGTGCAGCATCTGAGACTGAAAGAAAAAATTACTTCTGTTCAGTTGTAATGAACATTATTTGCCCTTTGTGTGCAGGTCTTCTATTAGATCCAGCAGCTTTTCGTTTAGATAATAAGGAAGGGATTATGCGAGAGATAAGTTGATTACTCAATAATTCCCCAGGAAAAAATTCTGAAGCAAATTCAGGTGATAAACACCATCTGTGTGGGGAAGAACCGTCTGTGAATGGATATGGTAAATCTCTTATATGTGTGTGTGCAATATGTTCTCCACATCCCAAGCTGAGCTAGTCAGGTCCACTTCTTCAGTCAGAAGCATCCACCCCCAGCCCTCCCCACAGGGAGCTCCGCACTTGGCTGTATCGTGGACATCCAGTGCTTGATTTCCAGATTTTTCCTTAGCAAAGCAGAGAAAAAGCAGTAACTTTCAAATGTCTGAATACTGCTGTTGCTGCTGCTGAGCCCCAGCCTTTTCTTGTTTACTGGTGCAGCTCACTTGAGGATTTCTTCCCTAGGTTTGCTTTGACTCATTATCTGCTTGCTTCTCTGCAGAGCTTCTCTGATCTCTGTATCTGTATCACCATGGGTAAGGTTCTTTTGGAAGACTTTTAACATTTTCTTTTTTGCTTCTTCACAATTTTTATAAATATGCATACCCAGTGGAAAGCGGGTGCCAGATTTTGGCTACACGTCATTTCTTCACACGAGCAACACAACAGCCAGAAAATGCTCCAAACTGAGTTTATCTTCATGTCCAAGGTGGATTCACTGTTTCAGTGCCAGGCTGTCATGTGGAAAATCTCCACTGCCTCATCCCTTGGAAAATCTGGTTGTTGGTGACCTTCAAATTCTGCCCATAATGGTTAGGGAAGCCAAGCTACGTGGTATAACCCAGGCCAGGTGCTTTGGGGGGCTCCATGAAGTAGTGACTGCCCTGACTGAGCAGCTTAGCTCTGAGCCCACCATCCTGCTCCACCAGCCAGACAAGGCAGGCTCTGCTGCTGCACCATGCACAACACTGACACACACAGAAATTCAAGAAAAACTGACTCACACACACGGAAATTTAAGCAAGATTGATTTATCCTTATGCAGAGTCGCTACAAAAGGTGCAGAGCATGATGTAGTGAGATTTGCAGCTTTGTAACCTTCTGCACAGGAAGCAAGTAATGAAGAATTGAGAACTGGGGTCTTGATATTTCATGTAATGCCCTGCTGAGTCCAGACAAAGTATCTCATCAACTTTATACTGCATGTGTGGTTGTAGTAAAACTGTTCACTGCTCTTTGAATTCAGCCTTTTCCAAGGCAAAATTTCTGTAGGAACCATAGAATGCTGGGACACATATCTTTGTGTGTTATTTCCAAATATTGGGGTACTTGATATTAATTTTCTGTAAAGTCTGATTGTCTTCATTCCTTTGATTGAAGTTAATAATTTAGATAATAATTTCCAAAGAGCTGTGGAACTGATCCAAATTTGCTAGTAACAGAGTGAATGGAAAAGATTTGGAAACTGAAATGTCACGAGATTTTTTTTATCCATGTGGCAAACTTTTTTGGAACAGATGTATTTTGATTTACCTTATCAAAGGTTTAAAAAGCATAGTGATAACAAGCTCATTGCATAGACATTTTCAAGATTAATCAGTTATCTTAAAACTTTCTGCATTATCTTCACACTTCAGTTCATCAAGCTTTCTATATCTGAACATTTTAGAGAGGATTCAAATAACTTTCAGGGGGCTCACTTAAAATTCAGAGCATGCCACGATGAAGGCAAGCTTTTCTGCAATGGCTTTAAAGTGACCAAGTAACCCACTGACTCACATTACAGACACAGTTCATGACAGACTTGTCCTCATGAATCTCTGAAATTGCTCTTTCCAGTCATGCTCCAAGCTCTGCTCCTGCCAACCCCCACACCCCTTTCTACAGCTCTCACAGGAGCTGCTTCTGTCTCCCTGATTCACACCATCCAATGAATGTTTTCCAGCAATTTGGGAGTGGTGGCTTCACCTATCTAAGCACACACTCATGCTTTAAAGCAGTAGGAATCCTTCTGTCAATGGGATAAGAATATGCTGGGCTCATAATTCGTCATGCCAACAGCTCCTTCTCCTTTCCCTGTCTTTCTTAGTGTTTTGTGCACTTCTTCTTCAACTGTAAGATTTCAAGGGAAAAAGGCAAGTTCTTACTGTGTGTTTACCTGTCTGTGCCCTTCGTGGTGTTTGTGATGGAGAATGCCCAGATGTTTGGGGGTATTTTAGGGAATGGAGTAGGCACAGGTGCTGTGCTCAGTTCCCTCAAAACAGAGGACAGGAGAAGCAGGGACTATTTCAATACTTCCTCCTTTCTCTCAACACCCATTTCAGCTCAGTTTATAATAAATGAGGTAACCTGAGGGCAAGGGGCCACAGCTCCTCTCTTTAATGCTCTTGGAAAAGGAGTGGCATTTTTTTGCCTTGATTAATATCCAAGGCAAATGAACATGACAAGGATTTTCTTTGGGATGATCTGGGTTCACCCAAGAAAAAATCAGGGGGTGTGATCATCCAGTCTAAAGATAATAAAATTATTCACAAATAGATTAAGTTTAATTATGTCTTTTCTTTCTCCTCTGCCTCGATTTTAGGTAGATGTGAAATAATGATTTGCACTGCACACAAATTCTCCTCTTTTTTACCTGAAAATGGCTGGGCATGTAATGGTGAGAGCGGAGAGAACAATTTTCCTGGAGGAAAGTGTATTTCCTTCAGCATTCCTTTGGCTGGGTCCATGGTCATTTTGTTGGATCCATCATCTCTGCCTGTCCTGACCCATCACTCTGTTTGTGACAAACCGTGCTCCTGTTCTCAGTTAGAGTGTTTTAAGGAAATTAATAGCACTGACATAGCTGCATGGTCAAGTGACACTCAAAAGTGAAGCCTGTGAGCCCTTTTAGTGAAACAGAAAGGGGGAAAATTACGGGTTTAAGTCCAACTACATAAAAGGTTGAGAAGATGACTAGAACCATGTTATTCAGGCATGAGGAAAATAGCATGTGAAGGATGTGTACCATGGAATCACAGAATGGCTTGGGTTGGAAGAGACCTTAAAGATTATCTAGTTCCAGCCCCATTCCCACTCTCCAGAGGAAGGGATGCCACACACACATCAATTTGCTCAGCTCCCCACCCAACCTGGCCTTCCCCATGTGTATGGAGAAGGAAAGCAAAGAGCATCCCTAGTTTTGGCCCCAAGATGCTTTGAGGAATGGTGGGAGGAGGTGTTGCTGCCCTCAGGATGCTCAGCAAGGGTCACTCAGGCTCTGGACTCAAGCAGTCCAACCTCTCTGGCTGGATGGGAAGGAAGAAAACAGTAGCTCTGGGTAAGATGAGATTCAAACGGCAGTGGCTGAGAGTTGGGGCTTTTCACTGGTGTCTGAAAGCAATGTCTGAGAGATAAATCTAGATTGACTGCCAAACATGCTCAGCAAACCTGTTTCATGGTGCTACCAAGAGACTTTAATCTCCTGTATTTGCTCTGGCTACCAAGCATGTTGCAGGCATTCCTTTCTCACCTGTCATGTAGGATGCAGGCTGTAACTGTACACGTGCACATCTCTGTTATGCAGCCAAATGTTCGGCCTTGTTTTAGAACTTGTACAAAGACTTTCCATCCTGACCTTGCACTTCTCTGTCCCACTCTCTGCAGAAGTTGTTCTCTCCAGTACAACACAGAAAGAAATAAGAGAGAATCTGGTGGAGGCAGACTGGCTGAGGAAGCGATGCTGGGGTTGCAAAGAGGATTCTGGGTTTGTTATCCTGTGCTTTGTGTGGAGAATGGAGAGCCCAGCCCCAGTTTGTGCTGCAGCTCAGGCCTTGACACCTCATTGGGATGGGCTGGCAGCAGCAATGTTTCCTGGTAGAAACCCGGAGCTCCTCTGTTCCTGGGCAGGGTGAGGATGCTTTGAGCAGAAGCTGCAGGTGAGCTGCCACCAGCCAGATGTAAAGAAAGGGAAGGGGTCAGATGGCTCATGCTGCTTAACCCAGGGCTCAAAACCGTGCTTCAATGAAAATTGCAGAGAAGTGATTCAGAAAAGTTAAAGGAAAAGATGGGGATTCAAAGGCACAGAATAACTACTTCACCATCCTCCCTTTTCACCATCCATCAGCCTTGAACACTCTCTTAAAGGAAGGGGGTCTGTGGACACCTTGGAGAGCATTTGCAAACACACACACATGCTCCCCTCCCCCACATTTCTTTTTATTGCCTTACTGCTACCTGTAATGAAAAAAGGTCCCTGCTGTGGTCAGACTTTGTGTTGTTTGATTTAAGCACAGATCACAGTGATGAGCGCTTAGCAAAGGCCTTTTGTGTGTGTTTAACACTACAGCTGCCAAGGTGAAGAGAAAACCCAACAGACCAAGCAAGATGCTCTAAATACTAATAAAGTCTGAGCGTGATTGGAAGGAGTGGAGATGGGAAAGCCCACAATCCAGGTAATTAAGCTGTAAAGCCCACAGAGGAAGGGCTGTCACCAAGTCATCTGATGTGGCATGAAGACCAAAGCACGGCATGATTCTTTGTCTCTTAATCCCCTCCTCCGCTCCCCAGCATGTTCTTATTTCCCTATAAAGTCTTCATATGAAAGGTGGGGAAAAATGATGTTAAAAAAATCCTGAAGGATAAATCTTGTAATTCAGAGAACTGAACAGCTGGTAGTTTAAAGCACAGAACAGCAGTTTAGTGATTAATTTACCTCTTTAAAATGCTGAACAATACAATGCAATAAAATATAAAATTTTATTTTGTATGGCCTGCTTCAAACCGACTGTATCCTGGAGCTCTTTCTAAAGTTAAAGTGCAGCTACAGAGTTAAATAATCAGTAATAGCAGAAGGGAGAGGTATAGAGATGTGCAAGCAATAAAAAGATCAGCTCCACAGGAGCCCCCCTCCGAGTCCATTTAATTTTACTGAAAGAAAGTAGCCTGTGCGATGGTTTCTACATACTGATGGATTTTCGCCTGGTATGCCCTTTTCCCTGTTCCTCCATCTCATGCGAGCATCGCTGCTCCGCTGCCTCCCGCGGCACCAGGAGCGGCCGCTGCCCCGCTCGCCATCGGTGCCACCCTGCGGGTCCAGTGTCACCTCCCCGGCACCGCCACCGAGGGGATTCCCGGACAGAGAGCTCCGGCAGCCTGCAGTGTGTCCCCGTGTGCCGTGTGTCCCCTCTGGGGACAGAGCGGGTGAAGTCCGGTCCTGTCCCAGCGAGCTGCGGCTGTGCGGGGCTGCGCGGGGCTGTGCGGGGCTGCGCGGGGCTGTGCGGGGCTGTGCGGGGCTGCGCTGTGTGTGCGCTCCGAGCGGGAGACCGCAAAGGTGGAGGGGAAATCAGACGGGTATGGTTTTGGTTATGGGCAGAAATGCATTCGTTTGAGGAGGACGTGGGCGAATTCATCCCCGGCGTAACATCGCTGAGCTGCCGGAGACAGCAGCAGGGATGGTTTTACCCAGGAAAATAAGGAGCCACGCCACCCTCATCTGTCAAACGCTGCACAAAGCAAAGATGTGGAGAGCCCTGCCTAGAGTGGGAGCTCAGGGGGTCTGCGGGTTTCGGGAACACTTCACACCTGCGGTGTTTGGGCTTCCCGGAGTAAAGCTCTGCCTGCCTGTGTTCTTCTTCCACTGGGTAATAATCAGGGCGCTAGTTAGCAGACAGACGCTAAACCTGCTCTTGCTGCATTTAGCATTTCAGAATAATGAATAGATTTGCAAATGATGTTTCAAGGCTGCTTCTTTTTCATACAATGGCATGGCTAATATTCCCAGATCCTTTGACTTTGCATCTTTCTCAGACATTAAAACGTTGCAATTCGCTTTCTGGAAAAGGCAGAAGGGAAATAGCATTTCTAAGTAATTTCAAGAAATGCTCTTTATTGGTAGAAGTATGTGCTGATAACCTGCTTGCCTGAACGCACAGCTGAGTTGCCCCTTGCTGGTGGCACTGCTCTGGTTTTACACCGTGCAACCTGGGAGTGTTTCCCTCCTCACCCCCACGGACTCATTTCCTCCCTGGTGGGCTTTTACCCCAGTGCTGACAAGCTCAGCCTCTGGTGCTATGACCACGAAGCGAGGCTGCCGGCCTAAACACTCAGCCTAGAATTGGAATTCTTACGCATTCAGCTTGAAAACTCCTGACGAATCTTGCCGCGGGGATTTGAAGGTCATCCTCCCGACAGCGAGGCGCAGGGCAGCGCAGCCCGCAGCTGAAAAGGCACCTTGTGGTTTCTAAAACCAGAGCAGGGCTTTGCCTCTCGCTTTCGCTCTGGCGCTCCCTCTCCGCTAACCCATCTTTAATATGGATCTAATTCCGACTACATTGCAGCGCCGCGAAATCACATCAGGCAGCGCGAGGAGACTCGCCGCCCCTTCAAGCATGATAAACCCTTGATTGCTTCCCCGAAGCTCTAATGAGCCCGCGTGGGCTGGGCGTGATGGAGAGAGAGCTGCGGGGGAGCCGCAGGACCCGGGCTCGCTTTCTTTTCCACTCACAGACCGAGACTCCCGGGAATTCCCCAAAGAGGAGGAGGGGGCAGGATAGCTCGGCATTCCCGCACCGGGCGGCTCTCCCCACCTTCCCCGCAGTGCCAAGGGAGCGCATCCCCGTTCCCCCTTTTCCCCGCGGGGCCAGGGAAGCAGCGCATCCCCGTTCTCCCCAGTTTCAGGGCAGCAGTGCATCCCTGTTCCCCGCAGTGCCAAGGGAGCGCATCACTTTTCCCCCCAGTGCCAGGGAAGCAGCGCATCCCCGTTCCCTCTTTTCCCGCGGTGCCAGGGAAGCAGAGCATCCCGGTTCCTCCCTTCCCCGCAGTGCCAAGGGATCGCATCCCCGTTCCCCCTTTTCCCCCACCCCAGGGAAGCAGCTCATCCCC
>PYHW01010003.1:3711770-3724627 GCA_013186435.1 Turdus rufiventris | reverse complement strand
CCCCTTTTCCCCCATTTCCAGGGAAGCAGCGCATCCCCGTTCCCCCTTTTCCCCCATTTCCAGGGAAGCAGCGCATCCCCGTTCCCCCCTTCCCGGGGACCCCCCGGCGCTGCGCGGAGCCCAAAGCGATGCTTTATCGCGCCTCTGAGCGAGCCAGACGGAAAGGTTGCGGCAAAGGTGGGAGGTGTTAATGATGGGTTGGCACAAGGCAGTGCTTATCTCTTTAAGAAATGGAAATGAGGTCTAATTAGCATATACTGGTTGCAATTAGCATATAAGTCCCGTTCGGGGACTTGGAGGAAGGAAAAGGACTAGGCAGCAACTTAATGGGGTTTTATTAGACGAAATTAGCCAGCACTGAACAGTCATAAAAATATCTAAATTATTAGTAGCTCTGGCAATTTATTGTGAGTGCTTCCCGGACATGCTAATGTCTATTGGGTCTGCGTCGTGCCTGCTAATCACAAAAACAAACTGTGGGACAAGAGTAATCTATCTGCTGAACGTTGTTATGCTATTGTAGGCGCGATGTGACAGCTTTATACACATGTACACGTGCGTGTGTGGCGTGGTTCGAGGGGTGCGTTTTTGCCAATGCCTTGTGAGTTATGTAAATGGGATAGGTTGGAGCAAAAATGACAAACTGGTCTCTACAGAAACAATCTCACCTATGATACAGGGGAGACAAGAGGAGGCTGAAGCAAAGGGCTTTTGTTGAAGCAGAAGGAAATGCAAACCCCCAAGAGTCGTGGCAATCACAAGCGTTCAGAGGCCAGAAGAAAAACCCTTCTGTGTAACATGAGGATCTGTAGGGACAAAAAGGATATTTTAAAAAAACCCAATCTCACTCAAACGTATATATTTTTAACACATCCGTGCTTTCTTTCATCCCCACACAGATTAGATGCTCCTTTCAATGAGCACCTTCTACAACATCCACTTAAAGTGAGGTCCAGATATTGTCTCTCTCCAAATGTGATCAGCTGATGAAAGTGAGCTGATGAAGAAACAAAAATTTTAATTTCTAATGAAAGGTCAGGCACACTGGCCCAAGATGGAGTCTGATAGAAAGTTTGCTGTTCTGACAGGAGAAAAAATCCCTATTATAAGAAATATTACAAGACTCTTCCTAAGCTCCTTGCTCAGTGTTTGAAGATATAAATGGTTCCTGCAAGCCTTTCCTGTTGTACCAAAGCAGGACTGCTGGGCTGGTCCAGCAGGGTCTTGGCTAACCAGCAAGTGTGGGTGCTCTGGCACTGGGATGACACCGAGGATTATCCTCTTTGTGTTTTTATGAAATGAAGTGGAATTATTCCAAACATTGCCAGGACCAGTGTGAGCTCTTGACACTTGGTGGTGGCTGTGTTTTGTCTGCGAGAAGGAACAAAGGATAAGCAGGAGGAATGCTGTAATGCACCTTTTAGGGTTAGATTCCTTGTGTTAGTTTAGAAGTGATGCATTTTATCATATTATATATATAATTAACTCCATAAAATTGACAGCTTTGTGTGAGAGTGGCAAAAGAATCATAGAGGCTAATTTAACAGATGCTAATAAGTTAAAAAAGAAAACCAAAAGAAAACAACAACATCAAAAAAAGGTAAAAGTAATCTGAAATTGTTGATATAGCTCACCTGGCCTCCTATTTTGGAAAAGAATTTGGAACAACTTCTGCATTTCATCTGTTTGATATGTTCAGAGCATGGCGAGTGTCTCTGCAATGTTGACTGTGGTGCCTGATGAGGAGTCCAATTTACATATTCTCAATTTAATCTAAAGTAGGCGCTAATTGATTACTGCTGAATGTCAGCACGCTCTGATTATCTGCTCAAGATGCTCTGGAAAAGAAAAAATCCTACAACCCTGAGCTGCAAGTGGGAAGGAGGCATCCGAATTTAGCCTGCCACATGTGCTGGTTTTGACTGGGGCAGAGTGAATTTTTTCCATAGTAGCTCACATGGGTGTGTGTTTGGGCTTTGAGCTGGATCAGTGTAGGGTAGCACAGGGTGTTTTCATCACTGCCGAGCTCACTCAGCCACAGCCTTTTCTGCTCCTCACCCCGAGCCAGAGTGAGGAGGCTGAGGGTGCCCAGGGAGCTGGGAGCGGACACTGCCAGGACAGCTGGCCCAAGGGATATTCCAGACCATATGGTATCAAACAGAGCTGCATCGAGAGCTGGGGGAAGAGGAAGGGAGGAGGAACATTCAGAGTGGTGGTGCCCATCTCCCCAAGTCACCATCATACGTGATGCAGCCCTGCTCTGCTGGGCATGGCTGCCTGTGGGAAGCAGGGAATGAATTCCTGATTTTACTTTCCTGGCACTCACGGCTTTTGATTTACCTGTTAAACTGTATTTATCTAACCTATGTTTTTTGTGAGTTTTCTCATTTTTATTTCTAATTCTCTTCCCCATCCTAGCACAACTGGCAGTGTGGTACACAGTTGCCATCTGGAATTACACCACAACACCATGGAGAGACTGTTTGCTCCTTTACCTGACATCATGTAAAGGTTTGAATTATCCAGGCCTGAGGCTGTTAAGTGACTGCTGCTTTGCTGTGTCCTTCCAAAGCCAATGAGACAGATACTGAATTGTCCTTGCCTTCTGACTGATTTTTTCAAATAAGACATCTCTTCTACAGGGTTTTCCTCATCTTCCTCCAACCCTGTCCTTAACAGTTTCAGACTTCGACCCTGAACATCCTTTCCCTGACTTGGAAGGCACAGTATGAGGTCAGAGAAGGAAGCTCAGGTGGGCATTTAATATTCCATGTTGAATTTCAAGAGACAGGCCATTGAATCTCAGCAGTGTGGGATCTCTGAGTCTGGGACTGAGAGGAAAGCATTGTAGTAGTTCCTAGCAATGCAATTTGTTGCTCCTGCATGCAATTTGGGCCAAATCTCATCTCTTTAAACCACAGACTCCTCTCTCATGGCTGGACTGCCGACAGCAAGGACCATCTCTCACTACAGAGATGTACAGGGCTGATGTAGCACAGCTAATCACACATTTCCAGACAACTTTTCACTCTTATATTTCCTACATTATTTTGGGGCTCTTTTCTTTTGCTGAGATCTGGGGTTTTGGGGTTGGTTTGTTTGTTTTGGTAAGCCTTCTTATCTGGGCACTGAGCCTAGCATTAATTTGTTTGTGTAGCATGCCCAGTTCTGTACCTGGAGATAGGTATCTATTATTTAAATAAATGCCTACACTCTGCATGTGGAATAAGTCACTATGAACAGAAATTTTAAATAGGTGAGCTAGATGCAGTGAGAAAATGCTCCCTCGCTGTTTTGCTTTTCTTTCCTTTCTGTGCCTGGTTACAATTAAGTAGCAAATTGGTGCTTCTTTGAATCACGGTGGGTTTAATCAACAACGCTGTAGCAAGGCCATTTTTTCCTGGCTCAGTCTTGGTGTGTGGGGCTATTTCCCCAGCAGAAGTACCTTCCAGTTTAGATCCTGTCATGCAGAAAGCCTTTTCTTCATGTATGCTCTCCCTCTGTGGTTTCCACGAGAGCTCTGCCCTCCAGCTTTTCCAATTCAGCATTCACGGTATGAACTTGTGTGTTTGGGAAGCTGCCAGGGGATGGGGAGCTAAGGCAGCAGCCAGTGCTGTGTGGAAGTGTTGTGTTTTTTATTTCCTTTAAGCAGTTAATCTCCATTAGATTGCCCAGCTCCTGTTATGCATCTCTGATACGGATAAAGGTCTGTGTAGCAAATGCTGTCATTAAGAAATTTCCCTTCCTGTTAGTGCTGCTTATTAAGGTCTGAATGCTTGAACACTTTAGATATGTCAAGTACTGGCTCTAAAACCATTTAAATTTTAAATTTTTTTTTAAAATCCTGCAGCACTTTGGCTTCCTCCCACTGATGCATTTCTGATTATGTTTTGGTCTATCCCAAACACTTGCCTGCCTGCTTCCAGCTCTTTCCAGTTTCACCTGGGTGGGGAAACAATCTGCATGGGGAACAACCCATATTGTCCAGTGCCCAGCAGAAACATTGCTGCTTCCCAAAGTCCAACAAAGTCAGTCTTTATCCTGTCCACAGCTGTCCCACAAACCTCCCCAGTGGCAGGTTTTTGCACCCTGTGCTTCACTGCCTGCTATTCACCTTCCCAGTTCCCTGCTTCACTGACAGATGTCCATGGTTCTGTGCCCTGGATGGCCTGGGGAGCTCCTCCCTCTCCTCACTGTCCTGGCCAGAAGGGCTGGGCTCCCCCCTGGGGAAATGGAATGAAGATATGCCTCCAACAGCCTTGTCCTTGTCCCTACTCAGCTCAGCAGCTCAGAAGGGTGAGCCAGCCCTCATAAGGAGGGAACACTTCCACATTAGTTGCAGGCTGTGGTCCCAGTCTGTCTTCCAAGTAACACAAAGCCAACAGCAGGGAGAGCAAGGAGGAAAAACAAAGGCTTGGTAGTTTTTCCCAAGCACTTCTCCATTTCTGTGCCCATCCTCAGCTCTCCTCCTGCTTTCTGGAGTCACCCTCAGTTTGGAATCTGTGTCTTCAGAGTGACTCCACAGAAGGAATTGCTGGCCTGGGCATAAGAGCAGAGTGGCTGAGTGGCTGGAGGAGCACTTGTTCTTCCTCAGCTCTCCCAGCTGTGAGCAGCATGTGCAAGTCCCCCACCAATGGCACTTTTCAAACTCAGCAGAAAGGTGCAAGGCATTTTCTGAAGTGATTTGCATACTCTCCTTCTGAATCTTATCCCCCTTCAGCGGGGACATCTAACCAAGCCTCCAATGGATCAGCTCAGCCTTGGCAGGCAGGGGAGGAGCTCCACTTGGCCTGGATGCTCATTCAGGCAGGCAGGTCTCCCTACCTCTTTCCATTTCCTCCCTCTGGCAAGGGAATGAGACACCTCGTGCTCCAGTAGCTGCCCCCAGCTTTCCTTTCTTTTCATTTTCCCCTTTACTGCAGTCCCTCTTCTGTCATTGTCTCTCGTTTGCCCACTACCCACACGAGGCTGCCCTTCCCTCAGCCTGCTCAGCCCTGCTGTGTCCCCTTTGGAGTCCCAGCCACCCCACGCCTCCCCCATGCCCAGTGCCCCCCCAAAGTCCCTTTTCCTCTTTGGAACCCTTTGTTCTTGCAGTTGTCTGTCAGCTTGGCCTTCATTTTGAAAGCAAATCAAAGACGGTCTGTTGTGAGAAAATGGAGAAGTGGTGAAATAACTGGGGATAGGAGAAAGCTGGGATTAGAAAACCCCCATTTTGTTCTCTCTTTCTTTTTCTGGTTTTGGTACAGGTAGTGCCAGAGCTGTAAGCTGTATAAATTCTTCTTTTCTTATCATAGGAAAGGCCAGCTCCTGTTTTATCACAGAGGAAAATCATTCCAGCAAAAATGGGAGCATGCTGTATATTTTGATTGTAAAAATGCTGCATTAGAGGAACTCGTACAAATTTCAGCGCAGAGCTGAAGATTTCAACAAAATACAAGGCAGCAATTGCTGGAAATCATAATTAATAATTAGTTATTATCCTATAACTATCACAATAATTAATGTGCAGTGTTTCGCTTCACCAGTTTTTTTCAAAATATTTGATTATTTCTGCCTTCACGGTGCGAATTTCAGGTGCTGAAAATGAGTTGCTTTGCACCAGTAGATCTCCTGAATATGCAATGAAGAAACCTGCAGCAGCCAGAGCCCCAGCCAAGGCAGGAGATGAGACGGCGAGCTGGGAAACAAAGGTGAAGGAGAGAAGCAATGAAAGCGAAGCGTTTCGTACAATAGCTAAAATACAAATCTCTGGAGACTTAAAGATATTGCATGAACATCAATTTCCATGCCTATTGTCTGAGTGGTATTAGCACGCGCAGGACTCACGGCCCCCCTTCCTCTGGGCGAGGGGAGCATCATGGCAAATCAGGAAATAGCATAATTGAATCAGCTCCAGCACATGACAGGGCTTAAAACCCACCCAGAGGAGGCTCTGAAATGACCACACATGCCAGGCACCCCGGCATCCTCCCCTGCCAAATCACTGGTGTGGGCAAAGCCAGCGAGATTTAAGCCACAGCAGGAGACGGTCCAGTTGTGGATTTCATTAGTGGTCTCTCTGGCCATCTCTGAGACTTTATGGCCAAGAATCTGGATGAAACTGCTTCCTGGAAACTTCTTTAGAGAAAAGACAGGTGGGAAAAGATGAGAGTCATGACGCTGTTTGTTTTGAATTTAGAAATAAAACAAAATGTCAGTAGTTCACCACTGAGGCAACACACACGAATCAGAACATGCTGCTGCAGGTCAGAGAGGTTCCATCCCCATTCCTCTCTCCCTCCCCTTTCACCCCTACATAAAAGTTGACAATTAGTTTTTACTGCACATACATGAAGGGAGATACATGCTTTGGCCTCTGTGTGAGAGCAATAATTCTCTTAAATTGATGTGTCAGCGAACTAAAACTCAATATTTTTTTTTCACACGGTGTATTTTGCAGTCAGAGGACCTTCACTAATCGGAATAAAGCAATTTGGCTCCCTGTCATTGCTCACTGAAAACATATGAGCTGGTTGGCACATATGGCCTCCTAGATTTATCAGTGTCTCCCATCTAGTGCATGGGAGGTTCAGGGCTGCAGCTCAGAGAGGAGTGAATTTTTATGAATGCTTTTTCCCCTCCCCGAAAATTCCCAGAGCTAGATTTATTCCTTAGTTTCAGAAATATTTTATTTATTATCCATATCCCATATCCTCTTAAGGTCAAATCAAAGTCATATTTTACATTTTTTTATTTGCATTACTATATCCTTGTGGCTTTGTTCATGGAAATAAAAAGCACAACAATCCAAAATTTGGGAGAATTACTGTTCCCATAGCTCTTCTTTCCTTTTTTTCCTGGGAGTGCTGCAATGTGAACACACACAGCTGTCCTTCCAGCGGGACCTGTGTGAAATGGATTTGCTGCATCTTGCATCAGGTTCACGAAAGGCCAGCTGTGGTGTCATGTCTTTGCCATGCTGTCCCCAAGGAAGTCCTCACCTCGCTCCCAGCTGAGCTGGTGCCATTTACACTGATGCTGTGCTGGGGTAGATGGGATAGGCATGTTTCAAAAGTCAGCCTTTGCAGCTCCATTTCACCAGAATCTGCCCTTTTGCCTCACTGACTCTGTGCCTTGTAGACCCCACTCTCTCCTCCCACAGCTCCAGGGACTGCTCTTTGCCAGCTCTTGAACTTGTGCTTTAGCCTAGAGGAACATTTCTCAGCCTTCAGATAATGTGAGCCACAAAACCTTGCTGGGATCCCACTGCAAACACCTCTCGCACCTCTGCTTACAAAGAAAAGTGCTCTGCATGGGGTATGGCAGGTGCTGCTGGACAATTCACCTCAAAGCTGTGCCAAGGAAAAGGATTGTTTGGGGTTGGAGAACTGTGTGAGTGTCCAGGCAATCCTTCAAGCAGAAGGACAGCCCAGTCAGGTCCAGGGCTCTCTTCAGTGGTGAGAAGGTGTGTGGTTGGATTCCCACCCTGAGCTTGTGCACAGCCTGGCACAAGGCTGTACCATGCTGTTGGTAGCACCACAGTGATGGTCCTATATCCATGGTGACAGTACCCAAGGCCTTGTTCCTGTCCCCTGTGAATGACCTTAGGGTCAGATGGACCCCAAAGCACAAGCAGCTCTTCAGTGGGGACCAGGAGGAGATACTTTAATAGTGCATGAAAAAACTTTGCAATGTACGTGTTAGAGGAGTTCATTTCTTGCTAACTACTCTCCTAAAACCTGCTCTTCTCTTGGTCATTCTCTCCTGAAATCAGAAGTATTTTGAAGGCTGGCTGCCTGGTTTGATAAGAGCCTCATGGGCACTGCTGCCCGGTTATGGTGCTCTGTTTGCCCACATCAGCTGGCTCCTGATCCATGCAGGAGTTTTAACCAGCCTTCAGCTGGGACATGCCAGTCTGGAAAGTGGCAGCTTGATCTTTCCCACGCATGAGTGGGAAATCTGGGCTTGAGACAGAAAGGGTCAGTTCTGAGCCTCCCTCCCAGCCTTTCCCTGGAGGTGCCCTGCTGGTCTCAGCAGCTGGGGGAGGACATGCTATCTTTGGCTTCTCCTGCTTTTATTCCCAACTACCCTTGGCATGAGGTGGAGGGAACACTAAGAATATTGGTTAATAACTAGAGAAAAATATCTCAAGCTTTTGTAAGTCCATTTCCCCTTTTAATCACACTCTCTCTAATGAGCTGTATTTTTCTTACTTATCATTTCCTTTGTTCATGCCCATTACAGAGTTCCTCACTATTTTAGTTCAAACAATACCTCTTAAATAAGGGGATGGTATTAAGTGCATCAGCAGAAGGAGGGGAAGCTGATTTTAAAAACCAAAAGTACTGCTTGATTTCCACTTTCAAAGCATTTAATTTCACCTGGTCCACACTTTTAATATTTTCCAATAAAATAACTAGATGGGGGCACATTAAAATGGTCTCAGTTGAGCTGTTTTAATAAAAGGAGAAAGTTTAAAGAGCTCGACCATGGATGAAAAGCTATTTGAAACAGGCAGGTTGGGTATTTCTGGCATGGATGCATGAGGTATCTGTCTCCACCTCTAATTAAAAGGCCTGTATTGTTCAGTTCTACAGCACTCCACATGACAGACACATGAAACACCCAAGAGACCACAACGTTATCGTGGGCTGCACCTCACTCCCATGTGTGCACCTCGTACATGTGTGTACAATTTATCCTGCCTGTGGGCATTGGAAACTTGGGGTTTGGATCTTTGTGCCAGTCCCACCAGCCTGGCAGGGTGGTTACAACTTTTGGAAGTGAGTTATTCCAGGTAACAGTGAGCTCCTGGAAAAATGACACAGCAGCACAGGTACAGCTACAGAGTCCAGAACTGAGAATAGCATTAATGGTATGAAGAAAACTTGCTCTGTTCTGCATCCTTCCCTGCAAAATGTTCCCACTGGCATTTCAGGGGGATTTACACCAAGGAAAAAGCAACTGGGTGCTTTTCCTGCAGTTGTTGGCCTACCAGAACAACTAGGGAAATGCACTTGATTGAATGGGGAGGTATCACTCATTATCTATCTGAGCAATTCCCAGCCTGTGGGAATCTGGTAGAACTAAAGGCAAAAGGGCTATTCAGTGGGTGAATACACTGGAAACCCGTAGAAACATTCACACATCAGCCTTGCTGCTAACTGTGACTTGCAACACCTCCATCCTTTGTAACATCATGCCACATTTGTAAGCAATGAAACATCTAGAATGCTCTCTGACAACTCTCCTATCTGCAGAAAGGGAAAGCAAAAAATTATCTTTCTTTCTTTTTGAAAACCTGGCTTAAACAGGCTGTACATAATGAGCAGTTTTCTTTTTTGCCATGCACGACTGTTGTGTACCAACAGGAGGATGGTGTACATCTTATTCTGGATGTCTCAAAGTGCAGAGGCACGGGTTTTGTTGAATTTGGCCAGGCAGAGAAATGAGTGACTATAAACCAGGATGAAATTCCCTTAAGAATCTCTTAGCAAATAATTTTCATCAAGGGTTTCTTGGTGAGGGATGGCCCCCAAAAGCATCGTTCTTCTCCTATGTAAACATCCAATGCAAACCACAATGCTGTTTGTAGGTGACAACACATCCATTGTGCAACTGCACAGAAACTGTGTATTAGTATCCCTATGAAATGTATTTACTGTCCACAAGGAATGCTCAAACGGCAAAAGCAGCATTAGAATTCTCAGTACACAAAAGAACTAATTAATTCTGACATCAAATAAGGAGTGTGGGAAGTTAATTGTTCTAAACCCCATTTCACAGCTAGGTGTAGGAGCAAGTAGGACTGGGTGCATAAGTGATATTATGGAAAGAATGGTCAAGCGACTTGTGTGACATTCAATAACCAAGCGAGCAGCAGAGGCAAGGATTTATCTAGTTTCAGATTCCAGGTTGATCTTCTGTTTATTAGATCATATTAGATCTTGAAAGCTTTGTGGATATTGGTATGCTTTTATTGGCCGTTTTCACTGCATGTTATTTCCCCATGGTTTTCAATCTTATCCTTTAAGGCCAACATTTGTTGTCAAAGATTATAACAATGTACAACAGATTACATTGTAATGGAGGATTCTGAAATAACGAGGTACATTTTCCTGTCTGCCTCTGGTCTCATTGCTTCCAGTGTGATCTCCTCCAGGACAAGGAAACTGGAAATGTTAACAGGCAAAATGCTGCTGGGATTTGAACCACACTACCAAGTAGCAGTGCCAGATGCCTTTTTCTGTGTTTGCATCTCTGAGGAGAGCTGCACTGGTGTGGAAAATGTGAGAAAATATCTTTGAAAGGGATGCAGGAGGGAGTGGAGGGAGAGGAAAGGCAGAGTAAGAATGGTTGAATCAGGAAGGCACCTCTAGAGCTTGGCTAGCTCTCCCCCTGGTTCAGAGAAGGTCACTTCCAGCAGGTTGCTCAGAGAATGTCCAGTCAGGTATGAAATAACTGCAGAAATGGAGACACTACACTTTCTGGACAATCTGCTGCATGTTCAAACACTCTTATAGTAAAGTGGGTTTTTAATAAGTTTAAATGGAATTTCTCTCTTGTTCACATTACCATACAAGCCTTCCTTGCCATCCTGTTCCACCACTTCACTCTCCCATGCCAATTATCCTACACAACACTCTTCACCAGATTGACCAGCCTGTTGACAAAGCTTCTTTGTCCCACTTGATCAGCTCTTCCTAGCAGTCCTTGATGCTCAAAGAGAGCCCCACAATGATAAAAGCTGAATATCTGCTGTTGGTCTTATCTGCACAACCAGATGTTGACACACTGAATCTGTTTTTTTCTTCTCAAGTCCTTCCCCATCATTGGCAGGGTTGAAGACAAAACCAATTTAATGCACTGTAGGTTCCCCTGGGTGTGCACTGGTGGGACACAGCAATTTACCTGAGTCTAGTGAGGCTTAGTAGGGGACCTGGGTGGTGTCCAGTGTGGAATGGCAGCTACAGTGGAAGAATGCTCCTTGTGGTTTTCTTTTGCATGCTATAAAATAAACAATCTCAGGAACTCTGGCAAGACAGACACTGAGTTTGTGAGTCTTTTATCTCTTGTCATTTCACCTGCTGAGGAGAAACCACTGCAAAACAACCAGTCAATACCCATAGCTCTTGAATTTTCCAAGGCAGCCTCTTCTCCATCTGGCACTGCCTCACGCTGCTTACTTTGAGATCTCATGAAGTCACGCTTGCGGGTGGTATGATTGTTCCTTGAGATGCAACATTAGGGAGGGCACCATCCCCTCCTGTACTTGCTGCATATTCCTTGTTGACTTAGTTCTTTGTTGCATTTAGTGATGTGAAAGGTAGGAATGGAAATGCTTTGAACATGTCCCAGGGGCCTCAGAACAGAGAAAGGAATATATCTGAGGAAAAGGAGAGTATCTGAGAAGAGAGGAGTTATCAGCATGAGAGACCTCAAGCTGAGTGACTGAGAGTTGACATTCCTTCTATTTATTTATAAAATTTGTAACTGTGAAAATTAGCCTTAGAAGCTGTAGCCCCATTACTGTTAGTTTTATCGTCCTTCTAAGACATACCCTGAGGCATTCCTAGAGATTGAATCCTACTGTACTTTGCAATAAGCCCATAATTGATTATGCTATGGAGCTTTAATATGGGTTGAGAAATGGAATCCAGAGTAAATACATTCAGAATTTTGCTAGCAGACCAAATTTAAAACTGGTTTTCTGAACCTACCAGGATTATTCCTTCTCAGCTCATGTTTTAATTTGAACTAGCCACCCTGAGAGGTACAGTGTGTCTGGGCTATCTGCTTGCTGGGCTTCTCTAAAGAAGTTTATCCTGTACACTTCACCTGTAAAGATAAGATTAGATCCTAACATTATTCATGAGAGGACACTTTAGGTTACACCTAGTGCTTTCTTCAGCAGTCTGCCAACAATCTCATCATCCACTAATTTGCTGATTTCTTTCATTGTTGAAAAATAAGCATATTAAACAATATTCAAGGGAGAAATTAATTAGGTGGTGGTGGTCATTTGTCATTGTATTTCTCAGTTTTAAAATATATCTCATGTAACCTCCTAGACTTCCTTTTATTTTTTCCTGGTTCATGTGTTTGATGAAAACCGATCCTTTCTAAAAGAAGTTCGTTCATTTTGCTCAAAAGTTGAGGAATGAGGTGTTGGGCTCTTTGATTAGAAAGGTTCTCCTTTCCTTTCCTCAGGTGCTAAAGACCATGTTATTTCCTTTGATATGCAGGTGGCTCCTGCTGACTGTAGCTAATTCCAGAGCTTAAAGTGGGATAACTTGAAGACCTGAGAGAAACTGAAGTTTCTTAAAGCACACCATTTCCTAGGACACATCCTAAACAAGCAGATCCTATGGTGTTGGTACAAGCAAAAGGAATTTAGCTCAGAAATTACAGAATTAGCACTGTTTTAAATCCTGGATTTGTTTCTGGACCAAAAGTCTTTACAGAAAAATTTGCTTGTGAGATTCAGACCTCTGAGCTGGTTAGAGGTGGAAGGTTTTTGATTCACAACATATTTTTATTCAAAACTACTCCTCATGAAACAGTCTTATTGTCTCTGTGTGGTCTTAAGGGAAAAAATAATTTGTTTCATATTTCTCATGGAAAAGAACTCTCTCACTCTCTCTTTTTCTCTCTCTTCTCATCAATAGCTACAAAATTGGTTAACTTCCTCAGAACCACTACACCACTGGGTGTGCTCCATTAAGAAATCATACATGAGGATTGTGTGTTTCTATGGATGATGCTAATTCTGGTGAAATCTCCTTTCACATGTTCTTACCAAACATTATGATACCATACTTTTGTTTTCTATGACCAAGTAAGTGGAACAAATGTGAGGTAAAGAGATAAAAATTCAT
>PYHW01010003.1:3679612-3705580 GCA_013186435.1 Turdus rufiventris | reverse complement strand
TAATTTGGAGGGAAGGGGTTTACATTCTCCATTTCAAAGAGAAGCTCCTGCCTTTCTCAGCAGACACCTGTCCTCCAAACTAAAGCAGACTGACATAAGTTGTTCATGCTGAGCACTGTGCAGAAGGACAAACCTCCAGCTGTGTAGACTGGGCAGCAATATTTCACTGTACTAAGGTGACGGACAACATTCAGCATTTTTCTGTTCCTGCCTCTCTCAGTTGAGCACTTCAAGACAGAGGTGAGAGAGGAGAAGCCCCTTGGATTGCAGCAGGCACTTTAGGGGGGAATGCTGAGACAAACATTACTGTTCCACACCAAGGCTGTGTGCTCCTTCCAGCAGAGTGGGACAGTGAAAAGGCCTCCTGGATCCCTTCTGCTGCTTTATTCATGGATAAGGTGGTGTTATTTGTTTGGCTGGCTTCAGTGAAACTGTTACTAAACATATTTTATTTCTTAAGATTTGAAGCAGTCAGGCACAGTTCTGCTAGGCACAGTACAAGGACCCTCAAGAGCTGCCCTGAAAAGCTCACAAGATAAATGAAGTGAGGTTGGGGTGTGTGGGGTTTTTGGGGTGTTTTTTGTTTTGTGGGTTTTTTGTTGTTTTTTTTGTTGTTGTTGTTGTTGTTTTGGTTTTTTTGTTTTTGTATTTTTTTGTTTTTGTGGTTTTTTGGGGCTTTTTTGTTGTTGTTGTTTGGTTGTTGTTGTTGTGTTTGTTTGTTTGTTTGATTTGTTTTGGGGGTTTTGGGGGGGTTTTTTTGGGTTTTTTGGTTTTTGGGGTTTTTTTTTGGTTTTGGTTTTTTGGGGGGGGGTTGTTTTGTTTTGCTTTTTTGGTTTGGTTTGGTTTCGTTTCGTTTAGTTTGGTTTTTTTTTTTGGTTTTTTGTTTGGGTTTTTTTTTTCAGGTTTTTTGGGTATGTTCTGAGGCTCTTGGAGAGTAAGAGGTAACGTGTCCCCTCACTGGAGACAGAGCAAAAGCACATTCAGAGGGGGAGAAGTTTTGTTTTCAAAGCCATGCTCCTCACCAGGAGCACTACTGAACTGAGTAATTCAAAAATTTCTGCAAGAGAGAGGGGGAATCACAACTGGCTGTGGCCAATCATCAGTAGAAACAGTTTTCTGATGTCAGCTTGGCTTCTATGTAATTTTAACTTCATAAAGATTTGGAGGAAGACTGGATGACTCATCACACCTCTTTACCCCTTTTTAGGCAAAAAAAATCCTTAATGGCTAGTTTAAGAGCTAAGTAATGACTGGTTATATAACCTTGTTAAGTACATGGCAGAGCTATGGAAAATGGCTTTTCATTTTGGCTTTCCACTGACTCAGAGATTTTGTGTTTGTCCAATCAGGCTATTACATGGCACCAATGGAAGAACTAATGTAAACTAATTTTGGACTGCTGGAGCAGCTGGTCTTCCTGTTTTCCTGCTGCAGGCTGGTCACACCAAGCTCTCTGTGCTGCCCCATTCTAGGGGGAGTAGGTTTGTGTTTCCATGAGTGCTAGGCTAATCTCAGATGGAGGCTTGAATCCACGTGAAGAGTCAACATGTATACAGAATCTGATCAGTCTGCAAAGTGAAAAGGTGCGATTTTGTTAGAAAACATTTGCTGAAAGCCTTTGCTGAGTGGTTGGGGTTTTTTTAATCTGAACTAGAAAAAAAAAATCTGAGTATTCCCCTCCATAATAATTTCTGTTCTTTGCGTGTTTGGTGATGTGGTTTCTTGACATCCAAGTGTAGCTTTATCTTTTCCATTATCCCAACAGGAGGAAGAGTGAGTCACATTTACTGAATGAAAGTTTTCCACAAAGCCCAGAGAGCTCGGAGAATTCAATTGAAGTCTGGGTATCAGGCTCAGGACTGTAAGGGTTTGCTGGAAGGTTTGCTGTTTCAGGATTATTCTAGGTTGCAACTTTTCAGAAAGGACCAAAAAAAGTGCAGAGCAGCTTTGAATCTGGAAGTCCGTTGTCAGAATTTTGTCTGTCTGAGCACAAGGGATGCTGGAGAAAAACTGATGTGATTTTCTGCATGTGAAACTGCCTCAGGCTTTCCAGCTGCAGAGCAGAGTCTCATGGATAGGGGTGCACATCCACCTTTGCATTGTGAGCTTCTGAGTATTGTCTTTAAAACAGGCATGGACAGAGACACATTCACAAACATATATATAAAATAACCTTGCTATAAACCCAAAATAAAAAATTAGTATCTTATTAACTGATGAAAGAGTAAATAGCATCATTGGAAAGCCCACAGTCCTCCTGGCTGTAACTACTTGGGACCAAGGGAAGTGATCCATCCTTTCCCTACAGCCCAACCACTGCCTGCTCCATCACAGCTGGGGTCTCCTCCTCATCCAGATTTACTTCTTGAACACTGTCTTGGTTATAATACCGGATGTGACCAAGGGTATGTGTTCTATCACCATCTGTTAAAACCAGGTGGGGTAGTGTTCTTTATCTTTTCCACAATCCACCCTTCCTCGAGGGAGATATCTTTTGTTAATGGCCATTGAGGGCCACTGATAAATTACTGATAAAATTACATCATCCCATTGAGAGGTGCTCCAGCCAAGGGGAAGAGCCAAGCCTTTCCTAGCTAGATAAACACTGAGATTTGGAACATCAAGGCAGCCTTTTCCACTGGATTCCCAAGGAAAACTGAACATTTTCCACATCATCACTGGACCTTTGGAGGAAACCTGCACCCTTCTGCAGGAGCACTGCTCCAACTGAACCACATCTGTCACTGCAGGAGGATGCAACCACCATTTAATGGGACTGCTACCAACACCCTGACTGATGGGGTGTCAGGCTGTATTCTGACTCTGTCAGTGTTTGGGGTTTGTTCTTTGTAGTACTGCATTTCCATTTTAATTTTCCTAATAAAGAACTGTTATTCCTATTTCCCATATTGTTGCCCAAGAGCCCCTTAATTTCAAATTATAATAATTTGGAGGGAGGGGGTTTACATTTTCCATTTCAAAGAGAGGCTCCTGCCTTTCTTAACCCCTGCCCTCCAAACCAGGACAAACACTGTGTGACAAGACCAGCACTCAAATGAGTAAGGGAGAGGAGCCAGAAGCACAGGTTTTGTTCATCTGCATGTAGAACTCCTGGAAAATATGGAACTTAGGCTTGTGACTTTCAATGGCATTGTCTGCCCCCAGTACTGCCAGCAGCAGGCCAGGTGCTGTAGCTGCTACCAACAGCAGTGGCTACCCCCAAATATTTATTGGGCCATTTAGCACTTTGAAGAGGTTCTGTTATGCACAGTGAAAGTCGAAGCCCCACAGTTTCAATGTTCATTACTTTTTCCCATGATTAGTACCTTAGAAAATTCCTCAAGCTACTTCCCCATCAAAATAGGGGCAGCTTCCCTTGCATGGATGGCTATGAAAGATCCACAGCATCCCCAGCAGCACTGGGGTATATAGGAGAGTATGGCTGCAGGAAATCTGGATTTCCTCACATTTTCATTTTGAGACTGAAATTGAAACAATTGTATTCATGGAAATGAATGTGCTCATCATTATTATTTCAACTTTTTTCCCCTCATTTATTATTAATATCTGGGCACAGTTTCATATTCCTATATAGCAAAAAGAAATTCGAGTTTAAATAAAATTAATTGTCAAGGTTTAAATAAATTTAATTGCCTGTTAGAAAGTGATATAGGCAAGGAATTCTCATTCCCTCTCTCAGCTGTCTCAGCCTCAAACAGGATGATGTTTTAGGTCCTCTCTGGCAAAGTAATTCTGGGAAGGGTGTACTGAGAAAGGTCTTTCCCAGTACACATTTTCACTACTTCCATGTAACTAAGACTAAAAGGTGTTCCATAACTTTACTAAACTCTTTTCTTTCAGTCAGACTCTGAGTTTTGTGTTGCCAGTGTTTTCTGAGCTAGGTTTCCCTGTCACTCTCAGTAAATTTAAAAATGAATGTGGCTTATGTGGGATCATTCATCCATGAGTGCAATCCACAGCAAAAAATTGTTTGGGGAAAATACCTGGCATAGCTTCATCATAGAAATTACAAGGATAAAATTTGGTCTGGGTTTCATTTTTTTCTAAATGTGCCCCTTTTTGAGAAGGGAAAGGTAACTTAGCAGAAAGAAACAAGTTTGTTGTTTGATCTCCTGCATTCTACAATATTTGCATATATAGTGGCAGGCTTGTCATCTATCTTTAGCTAAAAAGTACCGTGAATTTTGTGTGCAAGGTATTTTCACTGATGTACAATGGCTATGAGTCCAGTCAGGCACCTTTATTTTTCTGTCGTGCACCAAGGTAAATCTGGAGGGGTTTGTTCCCCAAAATCACCTCTGGATTTAGTTGAGCACAGCTGAATATTGAATCTGCCACACCGTCTTCTCAGCACAAAGGCTCTGAAATGGATTTGTGAGTCTCAAATCAGTCCCTGGGACATCCTAGTCCACACTGTAAAACCACCGTATGTAAATTGTCACTGTTAAATAAGTTGCTCAGGAGGGAGGGAGAACAGGATGGGAATTGGAAGTTACTGGTGTAGCCCATGCTGGGTTTCAGACAGGGCTGCCCTTCCAGTTCAGAAGTCTCTGAAATGCAGGGGAGGAGATTGTGTGGCTGCCATATGGGCTGTGTGTGCCAGATGGGGAGGTTGCCTCCGTTACTCCCACACTCCTCAGAAAAACAGAAATTAAAAATGAAACTTAAAACCCGAGCCCCTTTCCATTCAGCCACAGGAACAGTGTGGAAGAGAAGAACATGCCCTCCTTCCAGAGTATTTGTCTGATAATTCATTAGCTGGTGTCCCCCGTTTTTCATCTCTTCAGGGAAGTCTGCTCAGAATTTATTGCTGAGACATTAATGAATTTTTAAGCTGTCAGGGAGCAACGTAAATAAGTAGTATCCTGGATTGTTACACAGCCATTATCAGGTCAAAATGAATGCACAGGGACTGTTCCTTCAAGCAAAGAGTAAATCTTAACATGGAGTTCCAAGGCACTGAGTCACTCACAGGAATCCCCATTCAGTGAGAGTCCAGCTGTCTCCTCAACCCTTCTCCCCTCTGACGGCTGAAACAGTGTCCCCCAAGGAGAATATTTTGATTTTCAAGCTAGGCCCCAACAATAGCATTTTGTGGTTTTATTGTGACAGAAGGAAAAGCACAATGAAAAAGTTAGAGTGCCCTTGACCTTGGCCTTTTCCTTCCACTGGCCAGGCAGGCAAGGTTTAATTATATGGCTGTGAGTATTTCTATTAATTTTAATAAAACTGCTTACTGCCTTTATAAACATAGGGAAAAAATGAAGCCGCAGATTTTATGATGGGAGGAATTCTAAGAAATCTTGTCTCCAGTGCTAGTACTTGATTTGTTCAGCACAAGGGGATTATTTGTTGGCTTTTTACTCTACAGAGGAGAAAAAACACTTTCCTGCTCCAAAATAGATAATCCTGCATGAAAACCAGACATGTTGAATATCACAAGCAAGGATTCACATGCCCTGGTGCCTCAAGTCCAAAAAAAAAGTCACATTAATGTCAATGTGCTTTGGATCATTAGCTCTTAAGCCTCTAATGATGTTCTCTAATGACTCTGCTGTTCTTCCTCCTCCATCAGGCTCTCTCCAACCTGCAGAAGGTGTGCTAACTTTTCAGGGTTTTGCTGTAGGAGAGCCTTGAAAAGACATGTGAGTATCCCAGTAATATATGAGACTTTGCCTGTTGGGTGTCTAGAATGTAATTTACAGGAGGCTGTATCCACAATATTCATTACATGAAGGCTCAAGTTCTTACTCATTTTTTTATTTAATTCATTTATTCTATTACAGGACTGAGAATAAAAAGGAACACTTGTCCCACGATTAAGACAACTTGCTATTAATTTAAAACTGCAATATAGATTCTGGTTACAGAATTGTTTCCTCCCTCCTCTCCTCATACACACATTTCCATATACTAACCAAAAGCGAGCATTTTCACTGGTCAGGTCCAAGGCTGGGGCAGAGCAGCATCATGATATTGCCTTCAGCTTTCCCTGCATGAGGCTTGACCCTTGTGCTTTGCTCTGCATGGGTAGAAAGCTCCCTTCTCTGCAAAGCCACAGTGTGCTCTGACTTTGTATTCAGTCTATCAACACAGTTTATTTTGCTTTCCAAAACTAAGGGTGAGCAGGGCCCCACCTTGCAGCCCCACCATGGCAATTGGAGTTAACCCTGCCCGCGTCCTCCAGGTACAGGTACAGCCCAAGGGGTTCTTAGTCAGCCACTCTTTTCTGCTTGCACCTTCTCTACCTCTCAGAGAAATTGTTCTCAATCTAAGAGGGAGCAGAATTGACCCTCCAGGCTGGCTGTAATTGCAAAAACATGGGGAAAATTTGTAAGCCTCATGCAGAATGTAGGAAATGTTACTTTCCATCAAAGCTGTGCAGTAGGGAGTCCTCAAGATGTTCAGAGGGTTTATGAGTTATCCTGCTGTTTTCTAGGTCCTAGAAACAGTGCAGAAGTTGCCAGATCCTTCACGTTTGGTCATAATCTCTGGCCTCACCACTTGCCCATCTGGTCTCTTCCTACATTTTTGTCATGCAAAGCACACCAGAAAGAGCACAATTATTTTGGTGGGTAGATCTATCTTTTGACACTGCTGCTGCTCATGGTTAGAGAGCCTGGGAACAAAACTTTCTCACCCTGTGTCTCGGAAAAAGCAGCACCAAGGGAATCTTCCTGCTCCTTACACTGATGGAAAAGGCACAAGAAAATTCTTCATAGGGAAAAACCTGGAAGAAAATACTGGTGAGTGGGCAGAAACATTTTTTCTGGCTGACTGGAGAGAAATGCAGAATTCTCTGTGCAGTCTGAGCACCCTGACAGCCAGGCCAGTCACCTTCGGGTGCTTTGGCTCTTTGGCTCCAGCCAGCTCTGGCACCTGGGCTGGTGCCTGAGCCTGCTGTGCCAGAGCAGCTGCAATCCATGGAATGAATTGCCCTCTAGAGGTACTTTGCTCTCTCTCCACTGAACTTCCTGGAAGTCAGGACACTACTTTGGATTGAGCCTTTAAAGAGCCATTAGACAGCCACAGTTCAGCGAGGTGACTGCTCCAAAAATCCCCAGAACTCCCCTTCCTAAGAGGGAATTCACCCCTTTAGGATCATCTCTCCTCCCTCTCCAACGCCTTGGCTGGGCACGGCAGGAATCATTGTGCAATCAATATTATTAATACAGCAAACCAGCGCTGGCTCTAAATATGCACACACCAGGCAAACAAATCGAAACAGCAAAAGAGGTCTTTGTGGTAGCACAGCTTCAAAGCTGAGGTTGTAATCACACAGAAGCTAAGGAATGCAAATGTGTGGTAATCAGAGTATTGTAACTCATCCATCCAAATGTTAATAGTATTTTCTCACCATATATTACATTAGCATTAATGGCTTAGGTTCAAATTCTGCACTGTTTTCTACAATTATGACTCATTTTTCAGCTAAGGGGACTATCCATGGTAATAAGCATAGCAGCAGCAGGATTTTTAAAGGCTTATGTGAGCACACCGTGTGTGTGATTCTCCCTGTAATAACTTTTGAAACCCACTGGCCAAAGCCAACAAAATGCAAAAGCACAGAAAGATTGTTTAGGTGGTACAGCTCCTACAGGTCTGTGAAAATAGGGAATTGTGAAGAGAAGAGAGCTGCCCCTGGACAGGATGAGCTGCAGAATGAGCTCAGCCACTGCTGGGCACTGGAGACCTCCCACCTTCCCAAACCAAGGGAGAAACTCCTCATCTCTCAGCTGCCCATGCATTTTGCCCCTCTCAGTGCCAATGTCCACAGAACTGCTTGTTAATTGAATGGTGTCTCAAAGCAAGCAAAAGGAGACATTATAACATATATTTTATTGTGCCATGCTCTGCAACTGTCCTAAAAGGATAAAATTAACATCTAGGTTGCTCTGGGTGTACAACCTGACTGCTGCCCTCCCAAACAGAAACACCATCACAGAGACACAGGGCTCTGGTGCACCCAGGCTCCTACACTCTTCCCTTCTCTGAATAATAAAAACAACAACAGCAGCAGCAATGCCTGGATGAAATCCATTCATATGGAAACCAGCAGCAGGCTAGACAACCCCTTTGCCTTGCATCATGCAGGGAATCTTGTTTCATCATGCTTTCCCCGCTTGCTCTGGGTCTTCCCCAAGCATGGATAAGGTGCATGCAACGAGTAAATTCTGAAGCCAGTATGAATTCTGTTACCTGAAAACACAACAACCAATGTCAAAGGATTTCATCCTAAGGGTTGCTTGAACAGACTTGCTTTTCCTAACCTAAAAAAGGAGAGCAGAATAAAAGCATGATTGATTCTGTGTCACAACTACAGTGATTATTAAAGTGTTATAAGCCAGAGAGAATTGCCTTTATTTTATTAGGAACAGTCCTAGAAATTAAGTTTATTCCTATCTTGATAAAATCAAAGTCTGTCTCCCATCAGTCTCCTCCTCCTACACAACATTCAGGCATCTCCTCCTCCTACATAACACTCAGGCGTGGTTATGCAAGATAGTTTGCTCCTAATTCCCTGCTGCACTTTGCATATGTAAATCCCCAGTCACTCGGAGCAAACACACACAAAGCAGGGAACATCCCCATGTGGTGAGGGTGTTTCAGTATCTTCACTTCAGGAGTGGCTAAAAGGAAGTACGGCAAGAAGGAGTGGCTCATCCCTGAGCCAGCTGGTGATGGAACCAATACCAGAGCATAGGAATTCCCATGCTGGGAACTTCAGTCTAGGCTGGACCCCTCCTTTATTGCTCTCATCTGAACCCTGGGGAGAATGGCCCAGCCACTGTGGGCTCTGCATATGTTTATGGACACTAAAACTCTGGTTTTGGCATTCATGGCTTTTTCAATGACATTGAACTTTGAGCTGAACTTCACCTGTTCTTTTCCCTAATCATCAGCTTCCCCTTGCTTATGCTCTTAAGCATGGATGAGAGTGGATGGGAGGTCGCTGGGTTAATCTGCATCTAATCCACAGCACAGTCACGATGGGGAGCAGAAACCGTGTTTAGCTCCCTGCTGTGAGCAGCTCTCCTGCCTGCTGGGGCTGGGAAATCCAGCAGGTTGATGCACTTCCACTGCTTTTCCACTGCAGAGGCTGTAACAGCGAGGTTTCAGCTCTGAACGGGACCTGTTCTGCGCCCCAGACAGCAGCAAGCCTTCATGGTCTTTTGTGGGCAGACAAGAATGTTTTCTTCCTGAGTTTTTAGTCAGCTGTACCCCAAGAAACACTTTTTATCCTGCTGTTTTGTCAGAGCATTTGGAGAATAGCACAAGGCAGGCAGCCCTGCTCATCAGACTGACTGTTTTCTGATCTCAGGGCTGTATTCTTTCCACCCTGAGTCACTGCTGCTGGAGTGCCCCAGTTTTGCCTGCCCTCACCCCCTGCTCTCTCAGTGACAACGAGGATGACTGTGCAGAGGCAATGCTCTGCTGCAGGATGCTTCCTTTGTGCAAGCCTTCCTTTGTATTTTGACATCTGTGAACGTTCTCATCCTTTAGCACGCAGGCAGAGCCTGGATTTCAAAGGTGATCGCTGCCTGCAGTGACAGCCTCAGACCAATATGGGTCCTGTGTTTTATCCATTCAGGCCCACAGGTAAATAATGTGGGGGTGGCAGGAATGATGGACACACGACCCAGGCTTCAACCTCATTTTTAGCCTGCTTTCCAAAGGAGAGGAGCTTCCTGCAATTCTATGTTAGTTCATTCAACCCTCCCATCATTTCAGAGCCTATTAGCACATTTCCACTGAATTTGAGAGAGATGTCCCAAATATAATTAGGTCTCTGAGTCTTTTTAGACCAGGCAACTGAAGAGAGACTTTACAAATTCTCCAGTGAGGGAGAGGCTGCTGTATGATTCCATCTGTCACAGACATTAACAAATCCACAGAGCTTTGCTTGCTCTTGAGATGTTTGATGGCAAGCCGGACCTTTTTAGGTCTCTCACTCCCAAAACAAATTTGTGCCCTAAGTTCATGAGGAACTCCCATGAACCTTTATACAGGTGAGTGGGTTTTTTCTCACAGTAGATCCTACCCCTGGGCAGGGGGCAAGGAATGCCAAGACATCCTGTTTCTGCTGTGGAGGCACTGGCTTGCATGACTTATTTATCTGGGGAAACTCCAGCCTGGAGAGTTGCAGCTCTCAGGCTGCAGAAAAGGAAAGATGATACATGTTTTTGCCAGCTCTTGAAGGGGCAGCGAGCAGAATCGCCTCAGTATTGGATGAATCTTTAAAAAAAAAAAAAAGGTTGGATTCACTAATTCACTGAAGGTGGCCAGGGAAACATAGAAATGATTAAAAAAATCCCTTAGGTCAATAACCAGTCTGCTTTTGGAAAGCCACAAGGGTTCGTGGGGCATAAGTTTAATTAAGCCAGCCAAAAACTGAAGGGAAAATTAGAAACCATTTCCAACAATGCTTTACAAAAGCTTCCTATTGAAACAGACACATTAATCGAATAGGAGCTGAGCCATACTTTGATACATGAGCCCCAGTCCAGGGTGCCTCTTGCTGCAGAGAGCAGCATTGTAAGTTTTCATTCAGAAGCAGCAATCTCTCACTGTTATCCTTTCCTCATTGGCAAACATCAGCTCCCTCCCTCTTTTTTTTTTCTCTTCCTTCAATTAAATGTTTAATTAAAGTACCATGACTCCCTTTCATTTGGAAAAGTAATGGAAGACACTAGTGTGTAAAAAACAGGCTGAGAAGTGAGCTGGAGTAGGCAGAGCACAGAGCATCAGCAGGGCCTACAAAAATGTATCCCTTAATTTGCCTTGGTGCCACATCGAATCGAGGCAATGGTGAGGCGATACAGCTGCAAGAACATCTGGAAGGGGCTGATAAAGATGGCTTGGGTTGGGACTGCAGCTTGCTTTTTTTTTTTTTTTTTTCCCATCCTGAATGGTCAGCTCAGCACAGCTGGGAGAGAAAAGCAAGGTTCACAAAAATACATTTGCTGCTAAGTCTCCATGCAGTGATTCAGGAGAGCTTGTTGAGTTGCTTGATAAGCAGGCTGGTGCCTAATAAGGATTTTCTGCTGTATCTTGTAGATCAGTCTTTGTCAGGTTACATGGTGGCTCATCAACCTGACACGTTCCAGGACCAGGGAACACCTCTGCTCTGGCTGCATGGCTCTTTTTCCCAATATCTTTAAGAAACCTTAGCAGAAATTTGTGGTTACACAGATTATCTGGGCAGCCCATTTCCAGCTATTGGCTTGAAGATGCCCCGGTTAACTCTGACAGTTCAGTTTTCTCAAACAGGCTTAAAAGCAGAACACAAGTTCCTGCTTTTCTATGACTGTGTGGAATTCCACAGAGTTTGAGTTTTTTGTGCTTTCTGAATTTTCCATGCCAATAGCATTACATTTCTCTTTGTACATTTTTATTAGAAAATACTTGAGTTTGGATCATTTTTTTCGCCATCTTTAATTGCTGCCTTATTGCTGACACACCCACGCACACCAAAAAAAATTCTGTTCTCTCATGAACGGCTGCAATGGGGAGCTGCTCCCTGCAGGCTGTGCTTGAGGCTGCTTTTACCTGTTATTTCCAACCTAGATGAATGTTTGTGTGGCTCACAGTGTTGCTTGATTGATTGAGGCCAAGAACAAGGCAGCTTGATTCATTACTGGAACAGTGTATGTGCATGTCTGATTGATAGGGGAGGGCTTGGAAATGAACCTGGGTCAACAGTCAGGCCCGGGGTCTGTCTAGAGGAGCAGGCATAAAGTAAAGCCTGATGGCCACCCCTGCGCACAGTGGCTCAGAGTGCATCATTCTGGGGCCATGACTGGCTTCTCAAAATCCCCAGCACTGTGCTGCCTGAAGAAGTCAGTGCTGAATGCTGTGGGGACTTTGCTGTTGGGGCGGGTGAGTTTTCTCCCCAGGTTTCTCTGGCTGCTCTTTGGGCTGCAGCTGAAAGCTGCTGGGTCTCAGTGTGCACAGTACAGCCAGACAGCAATTTTCTGGCATGCTACTCTGGCCTTGGAAAATCCAACACACCGGCATGGAAACACGCTGGAAATGTGTCAGTTTTGATGAGATCCTCACAGAAACCAGGCAGATGCAGAGTGACATCCTCCTTGCCAAGCAATTTCTGAAAGCTTCCCTATCTCCCCCACAGCAGCCCACCTGGCAGGGGAGATGGCAGGCAGGGGATAGAGCCTGCCAAGCCCCAGTCTCCTGGCTCCTTGGCAGAGGGGCTTCCCAGGGCTTCCTGGCTGCTGGACCTCCTGGCCAGCCTTCAGCCCTGGAAGTGCTCTGGAGACAGCAGCCTACTCTGTGAAGTCTCAAGGAATTCCTACTTCAACCCTACAGTAGAGACACAGATTTCTATCTTTGTATGTTTTCCTTCTCTTTTGGAATCAAATTTGATTGAGGCTTGTTTCCTTGGTTGGGATTTTTATTTCCTCGGTCCCTTCATTTTTGAATATAGAATTTCCCAGGACATGGAAGAGCACTTTTAGTCATCTCTTCTATTAGTAACTTTTGGTAAGAGGAGACTGAGCATCTTACAGGATATTTTTTTCCTCCTTACTCCTTCTCCTCCTTGGGTCAAGCAGAGCACTGGAGCCAAAGATGTAAAGGTGGCAGTGGGTGGAATGTGCATTTCACTCTTTCCCAGAACCTTCTAACTTTTCAGAAAATCAGTGGATCAGGCACCTAATGATCCTTTCTCGTTTTTTTCTTTTTCTTTCCCTGCAGCTTTACCTGAGTGACCTCACCTCAAAAGGTCACTCACTTGCTGGGAATTGAACAGTCAGTGGGACAACAAAATCATCCTGATGTCACAGACCCCTGCCTCTGCCAGGCAGTGTCATGAACAATCACCCTGGTCACCCTGGCTCTAGGGCACACATGGTCACAACCCCATGGCTCTGCACAAGTTGGGAAGAGGCACAAGAGAGTCTGGGTGAGATCTGTCCCAGTTCAAGCTCTCCAAGGACCTTAGCTGATGTGATTGTCCTTGTGCTGCCCCAAATCCTGCCTGACACTGTGTGACCACTGTGTCCTAGAGAGAACAAGGAGTTTTCACAGGCAGTGATCCAAAATGCTGCTCACAGGCACTCCCAGGCAATTTGATACAGATCAGTTGGTGGATTTTGAGGGTTTTAGTTGAGGGGAAATACTTGAAAGCAGCTCTGGGGCATTCCCCTGTCCAAGAGTCTGCAGTATGCTCAGCATCTCCTGGCTGCTCTGTCCAGAGGGGTGGAAAGGGAGGCCAAAGAGGGGAGTGCAGGACCAGTTTCCCCAGGCTGGGCTGGGAGACACAGAGTGCTGCCTGGAACAGTGTCAAGACCCACCAGAGAAGTCAGCAGGATCTCCCCTGCAGCAAACCCTTAGGGGCCATTAGGTGATGTTTCCTTCCTGGCACAGCTGCAAACACAGTCTGTTGCCTCTGTTTTGCTCTGCTGGTGTTGTTTTCCCACTGACTTTAGTGTTGATCTAACAGAACCTCTGCATCTCCTTCCCATCCTAGGATGAGGTATAATGTGAGGGAGGCCTGTTTTTCATTACTGCTGAACTTGCAGCACAGGAACTTTCTCTGACGCAGTTCACAAGGGGGTGAGGGGCTGGGAGGGAGGGTTAGTTATTACCTCTGTTTCCTCTGTTGGAGCATGAGCTTCTCTATCAAGCTCTGCCATCTCTCCCAGGGGCCAGCAACTAATTCCTCCATACCCCTGAACACCGGAGCCTCTCTTTATGAGAGACTTCCAATCATGACAAATTATCTGTGCTGATTTTGTGACATGAACTGTTACCCATTAGGGAATGAACTGGCATCAATAAATTCATTCCACTTACAACCTCACACTGTGCATGAATTGACGTGCTAGAGGTGAAAGACATAAATTTACCAGGTGGGCAGGCCCACAGCTTCCCCCAAGACTGTGCACTTCACCTTTGCTACATGAGCTGCTTCTGCTGGGCCAGCCCAACATTAATTTTGCATAGAGTAGATTTCTCCTGTTTCATGCACAATCCTTATGATTTATACCTGCTTCAAGTAGCTGTGCGAATAGCCTCATCACAGGTCAAAATCCTGGTTATGCTTTTACCAAAAAACCACACCAACTTCAAACCAAACACAACCTTTTGCTTTACAAGATAAAAGAGTTAGTATTTAACTAACATCTGATTTCCAGGATATACAGACTCAGTAATTAACGTGAGACAGCATTATTTATTAGGCACAAAAGAGTTCCCATACGTGGGGATCTGCATCTTAGTCATTCTGATGGTAAATTCATCCGTTTGTTCCAGCATATAAGGCTTTCCTTCTCCCCAAACACTCTTGTCACTCAAGTGGCTGAAGATTTCACTCATTTACCCAAATAAAAATCTCACGATCCCCTGGACAAATAAAAACTTCCAACCATTTAGTTAAAAGCCTCTTGTCATGTACATCTGCAGAGAAAGGGCTAAAACAAAAACAAAACAAAAAAATTAAAAATTAAAAAGTAAAAAAGGAAACAAGAAGAAAAGGTTTTCCCCAAAAGGTGCACACAAAAGTACTCACAGAGTGGAGAGGAATGTAGCTTTGTTCCCCACTCTCCTGAGAGCCCCTGATCATGACTGGGATCCTGTTAGGTTGTGCACTGTGGACACCAAGTGAAGGCAGCCCTCAGCCTGGAGCACTCCTTGACCTTGTCCCCCTGTCTGAATGCTTGGATCGGCTGTTTTGGAATACAGCTTACTGGACATAACATAAAATAGGGAAGTTTGAGGCTGAGATCCCTCCTTTTCTTTTCTTGAAAAGAATTAGACATGGTCATGGCTGACAGGGCTGTAAAAAGATATTAAAGGAAAGGAACAATCAGGGATGTGCCCTTCCTCACCGGTAACACAACCACAGGTGAGGGTGTTGCAGGATGGGTGGAGGGAGTGGAGCCTCAGGGGGGTTTAGGCTCACATTCTCTCCTTAAATTGTTTAAGATAGAGCACTGGGCATGCCAGGCTGCTCGTCTGACCCAGTGAGATCTTTTTTGTGTTTTTATGTTAAAAGGGAAGGCTGAAAACTGCCTTCAGAAGCCATAGGAGGGGAGCCATGGTTTTGCTGGATCTTCCAAATGCAGTAAGCTCTGGAAACACCTCCAGGGTTTGTGCTGGCTGAGCTGCTTGCTTTTGCTTTCATCCAGCAATCACACACTTTCCCATCCCTCTGAGGACCAGGCCTACCCCCAGCAGCAGCATACAAAGGTCACATTTCTTGTGAATGTGCAGGAATGTCTGTACAGTGGCTGGGCAATGAGTCTGGTCAGGAAATAGTCCCTTTTACATTGTTTTCTTGTGTTCTGGGGTTTGGGAGGGGGTTTGGCTTTTGGCAAAAACATCAAGTATAGTGATTTGGGAATATTATCTAAATGCATCATAGTGCTTGTTGCTTAAAAGCTTTAGTCTTCTCTTCACTTGTATATTCTGTGCTCCCTGCTTCAACTACATTAATTCAATGAACTGAATCTCATTTTTGGTAAGCATCCTGTTGACCTCTGTAGCTACAGGAAGCTCTTCACCACAAACATTGTCTCTCTCCAGTCACAGCTTGTCAGATCCACAGAAGAGAGATTGTGGTCCCCTCTCTACCTGGAAAGTGTTTATCTCGCTATCATAAATAACTGCGACAGGCTGGGAATGGACAAATTGCCCAGGAGGATTTCTGAGGGACAGATGGATGTCTGCTTCCCCAGAGACTCTCCACTGCACATGAGAGGGAGAGCCACATTTCAGCTCCTTCCGTGCTTGGTCCCCACACAGAACTGCAGGACCCAGCCCTGCCTTTGGGTTGTTTTGATGCCCTCCCCTCCAAGGACCCTTAATGCAGTCACAGAATACTCTGAGGCCATGTGGGGTGGCCAGGTGGTCACTGCCAGGGGCACCATGCCATGAACACTGCCCCTCCATCCTCCCACCTCAGCACTGCCCAACCTTCTTCCAGCCCATCTCCCATGCTCAGAGGGCTCGAAGGCTCCTGTGCCTTTGGGGTCAGAGCCAGGAAAACTGAACATGGGAGAGGTCACAAGAAGGGAGAAGGCAGGAAAACCCACATTCCTTCATAACATCAGCAGCAGGCAGGACCTGTTCATATTGAAGCTCCAGTGCATGAAGAATTATACTCCAGTCTGATTGTTTTATAAAAATCTACTCCGGCACCTGTCCAGAGCCATGATCACATCTTCAGTCATGTGGCCAAATGCCTTTTAGTTTTAATCATTTGATCAAATGCCCTAGTGAAACAGCCATTTGTTCAAATGATTGAAAGTTTGTCATTTGACCAAATTACCAGTCTGGCAGGATGACTAACGGGTCATGCCACAATGTCAAATTCTATTAATGTCACCTGGGAGAGACAAGTGAGGAAAGTAAGGGTTAAGGGGGGAAGTTTGTAGAAGTGTTTATTCCCTTGCCGTGTGCACCTACACGTACACAGGTGTGGTCCCAGGAAGAAGCTCTGCAATCACCAGGATGGCTCCATATCCACCTGAGCATGAAGCAGACCTTCACATGGACAGCCCTCAAAACCTGCGCAGAACAAAGTATGTCACTGAAGGAACCAAGAGCTGCTCTACCAGTGGGCAAAACTGGATCTGGAATCTACATTTGGACTTCAGATGAGGACTGCCACTGCTGGAGGAGTAAACCTGGCCAACCATGAGCCAGGAGCCACGGCACGGTGAGAGCAGTCCCAGCTCTTCCAATGCCACTGGTGTTACTGCACCTGCACTGCCTGGATCAGCTGGGGACACTGGCATCGTTTCCTCCCTCCTTCCCCCTCTTGTTCCTGGACCTGCATTTCTGGGATGGAAGGAGAGGAGGGACAAAAACTAAAATGTAGCTTGTGGAGGAAGTAAGAACTGACAGCAGCCATATAAGGGGGCATTAACCTTTCATAAACCTGCTCTCTGGCCTGTGACTGGAACCAGGGAATAAATATAATCCTTGAAGCAAGTGTTCTGTGTGCAGCATGGCTGTTCTGGGGCACACTGGCTTCCTGTGAATTGCAGTTGTATTTACAGGGTGCTGGCATAGAGGTGAGATGGATTTTGCTAACATTAAAGAAACAGCAGACTTCAAGCAAGAGGCCAGCACTGAGGAACCAACATCTCTCATTTTTGAGGAAGGATTTGCCACGGACATTCCTGGTGAGTGATGATGTCCTTAGAAAACTCACACACCCTGTCCCCCCATAGGCAGGTGGGTCCTGTGGTGTGACCAATACTTCCAGACCTCTGAGTGCTGCAACTGATTTCTGTCCCTCCCCTCTCAGCTGCCCATGTTTTGCTTCAAGCAAGACATACAGGGGATGGTGTGCAACCACTTCTCATTCAGA
This sequence comes from Turdus rufiventris, assembly GCA_013186435.1. Classification (NCBI taxonomy): domain Eukaryota; kingdom Metazoa; phylum Chordata; class Aves; order Passeriformes; family Turdidae; genus Turdus; species Turdus rufiventris. The sequence continues at coordinate 3,688,221 of PYHW01010003.1, read as the reverse complement.
TGTACAACCAGCCACTTGTTTATTCTGAAAACAGAGCGCTGCCACCTGGGCACAGCCACTGAACCCTACACCAAGTCAGACATAATAACAACAGTCTGATTATCTGTCTTGAACTCCTGACCTGCAGTTGTGACACACACCAGGCCTGGAGACAGCATGCTCAGGAGCTGTCTGTGTGCACGAGCATGTGCACACACAGGAGCATGATCTCTGCCTCCTCAGGCCAGCTCCACTGCTGCTCCCTGCAGCCCTGGGCCAGGCAGGGCCCTCTCCATCTCATAATGAACCATCTCAGTGTGCAGGTGAATGACACAGAGGTCATTAGTGCTGTCAGCTCCAGGGCAGCTTCTTTCCCTCAGACTGGATCAGCACTTCTGATCAGCACGTCAGGGCAATAAGCCCTGCAGCCTGTTACCCAGCCTTGGAGGTGCTGGCTTGAAGTGCATGGTTCAGCACTGTGCTGTGCCAGGAGAATGGTGTCAGGTGCAAAAACAGGGCAGTGACTCTGTGTGTTCTGCAGTCACTGCATCTTTCCCCTCCTTGTGACCAGACCTGGAGTGCTTGAGATTTATCTGGTCACTGAGGTTCCTGCTGCTGACTCTCATCCCTATCCTAAGCTGTCAGGTAAAGCTGATGGGAACTCCAGCCTATGTCCTGTCTTTCCTTTCCATTTTTTCCAGCTGACTTGTGCGCCTCTTCATTTCAGCATTCTACCCATAGGCTCTGTATTGGGAAAGATGAATCAGGAAAACCTTATAAATATGATTGCCTAGCAAAAGATTCTGAGAATATAGAAACCATAAGTGAGATTGAAATGAAAGCCATCTTTGAGATACCAAACCTTAGTTACTAAATAACTAGAAGACAATAGGATGGCTGGCCAAAAGTAATCCCCCCATTGATAGAATAATGCCTTCTGCTGGAGAGCAAGTGCAAAGGTCAGAGAAGACCCTGCTGGCTTGGCAGAAGGGGTCCAAAGAGTAGTTTAAAGTGTAACAGTATGGTAATGTAATGATTCTTATAGGCTGTATGTAAATGCTATAGGATTTGTATCTTGTATTAGATTGGTTAGTGGAAATTAGAATATTCAACACAGAAGATTTATTGTATTGTAACAGGAACTTCACTCTCTTAGTTCTTGCTCTTACTTTTAGCTCTCTTAGCTGCTGCTCTTCCTCTTAACTCTTACCTTTTACCTCTTACTTCCCTCTCTTAACACCCTCTTACCTCTTACAACCCTTAGCCCTCTAAACTCTTACTACCCCCCACTCTCTTTCTGCCCTGCTCCGAGCTGTGGCTGGCAGCCCCAGGCAGGACCCTCTGTACCCACAAAGTTCAAATCCCAGCCTAGAGAGATCTCTCCATCTGTCCTGACCGTGCTGCCCACCGTGGCCTCACACAGTCTCCTGTACTCTGTTCTCCAGCTGCAGGAGCCCTTCCACAGCTGCCTTCAGAGACTGCCATGGAAGGGAGCTGTTGGGTACCCTTTGCAGATCTGCATTTACTCAAGCCTACAAAATGATGTACACACAAGCATGGAGGAAGCTGCAAAGAACTATATTGGTCATAAAAAGATCACCAGTTTAGCCTCAGCTTGAGGTAAATGTCTCAAGCAAACCCATTACATATTCTGTGTATACACAATGGGCTTGATTTGAGATGTATTTATGCTCAAGAATATTATGTATTCTCTTTATACACCATGCAAGGTTAAATTTTTTTGAAAATTTATATTTGCTTTTTATCATAGAGACAATTTATGGCCAGACCTCCTGAATCTATTTGAAAGTGTCCATTTATTCTCAATTAACTCTAAAAGTCCTGGAGATCACAAATTCACTTGCTGCTATTAATGTATTTAGGAGCTAGACTCAGAAAAATTTAACTAAACTCTCCTAGAGGAATCTGAGAATCCAGGTTGGACCTGTTATAGATAGGGTTGATGTTAAAATCCAGCTTTATATTGGAATTTCTTATTGGGGGCATTTGGATTTATAGCAGTGATTTGGACCAGTCCCTAATCAATTCCAACATAGTACTTTTTCATCAGCTGATCTGACAGCAGGAAGAAGGTCAGGATCATAAATTTCCCCTTCCTGAGTGCCAGGAGAGGAGGTGGGAAGTGCATCCCCCAGGTGAGCAGCCACGCCAGGAGCAGGGGCCAGGACTCCTGCCTCCATCTGTCCGGCCTCCTGGGAGCACTGGATGCCTGCCACCCCTCTCAGGAGCTCAGCTTGCCTGAGGACCCTGGGAAGTGTGATTACACACTTTCCAGAACTGGCTGGCTCAGCTAGGAGGGGGTTGCCAGCCTGAGACATCAGCACAATTCTCCTTCACCCAATATATATCTCCTCCGGTTCTTGGCCCTTCCCGTTTTCCTTACCATGGCCTCTCATGCTTCCAAAACATCTGAGGGATGCCATGCAAGCCAGGCCACGATGCCCTTTGAGAGAGAGTGTGAGCAGAGAAAATGCTGCTGTTGGCACGCACGGTGTGAGCTCTGCAACAAGGTGCCCGAAGCTGGACACTCATCACCACTATATTTAGCCATCTGCACAAGCCATCTGATCTTCAGCACTGGGGAGTTTGGATCTAGCTTTACACAAGCTTAGCTAACACTCTGTGAGTGGGTTTGAGCTGCAAGGTGCTCAGGTTTGGACTCAGTCCAAAAAAGCCAAGAAGAGGAGAGTGCTTTTTGCCTCTAGGCTACCTCTGTGGCTCTTTCCCTTCTCAGGTGCCATGTAGCTTTCAGCAAATCCTTTTCCTCACACTCTGCCTCCTAAAGCTGAAATCCTGGTCCCTCCCATCTCCTTTTGCTTCTCAGTGTCACCTTTTCCTCCTTGTCTGCTTGTGCTTGCTCCTGCCATGATCCTACACCCCTCTTGTACAGTGCATCATAACCCCTTCCTGCCCCACATACAGCTCTGAGGGTGCTGGTGTGTTTGTGTGTTGTTTGTCCTCCTCAGAGGATTGTCCAGACCCTCCTTCCCCACCTCTGTGAAGCCTTTGCTGGAGGAGGAACAGCAGCAGGGAATGGTGCCACAGAAATTCCTGCAGTACTCATGGCCAGGGTCAGGAGGCAGTGACCTCTGCTTGCCTCACCTGGTGCAGGCTGCCCCCTCCTTCTCTTAGGATGGTGATTTGACTCTGCTCTGTGATGGCAGCCTCCATTCTCCCACCAAGTACAGGAAGTGAAGTAAGAAACCAAATTCACTCATCCCCTGGAGGCTGGAATGAACCAGAGATTATATATGCATCCATATTTAGGTCATGATATTTGTCAAGTCCTTTAATATCCTACAGCTCCAGTCACAGCTGTCTGACTCCTGCAAGATGTGGGAAGGAAGAGCAAATGTCAGTAAAATCTCTTTGTCTCTATCAGACCAACATCACATCAACTATTACAAGGGCAAACTCATGCCATCTCCCCCCCCCACTGTTCTTATAGGAAGGTTTTAGTCAATAAACAGGCCTTTCCTCTTGGATTTTTGGAGAGGATTTAGGACTCACCCATGCTAGGTGACAAAGTTGCCACCAGTGATAAAGTTTGCATCTTCTCAGCTTCACTGGTGTGAGCTTTTGTGACTTTGCTGGATCTGCATTGCATCTCAAACACTTGGGCCCCAAAACAACAGTCTAGCAGCACATTTCTTAAGATTGAGCTTCAGATCCTTCAGCTTGGAGGCCAAAGGAAAATGCCCAAGGATTACCGATTGCCATGGGATGAGAAGGTGACCACGTCTCAGCGGGAAAGGGGAGAGGGAAGGTTGCAGGAAGGAAGGAGCAGAGCCCACACAGACAAGACCTCAAGGGACAATCCCCTGTGCTGGAGAGACCCCTGGTTGAAATGGGAGTGAGATATCTGTGGATCTTTCCTTGCTTCTGAGGAAGTGTGAAAGGAGAAATTCGTCACAGCTGTGCACAGGGGAGCACAATTCTGACTGAACTTCACAGAGGCAATTTGCCTGGCTCAGGAATGGGGCACAGACACTCACGCTCTGTGAGGGCTTGAGGCTGGTTCAGCCTGGGTCTCAGCCTCCTTGGACATTGAAATACTCAGAAATGGACTTTGTTGACATGAAGGAATCATGACCTTTTATTCAATGCAAAATCTGAATTTGCTAAGAGATTTTTAATGAGTCTTAGCTCGGTGTGGTTTTCCAGATCAGCAGCACAGGCATTTCTGGGAAGTGCTGTAATATATGGCTTTTATCTGGCAAATGATCACTGCTGGTTTTCTGAACAAGAAATTAAGGGCTTGTGATTTTGATATATACAATATTCTCTTTCTCTTTGCTCTTGGTTCCTCTCCTTCCAGATGTCTGTTATCACACTACAGGTAGAGCAGCAGACTGTATGGTCTGTAGAAATAATGTAGGATGTGGGGAAGGGAACAAGGCATTAGAAGTCATGCGATCAGCCTGAGAAATCAACTGGGGAATGCACAAAAACCAGCTTGGTTTTATCAAATATTACTTTTAAAGGACATGGACAAGAGGGGATACTGAGGAAATCTCCTCCAAAGCATTAAAAATCTGTGCTAGAGAACAGCTGTCCAATGAAACACACAGTAAATAAAAATGCAAATCCTAAAACACAATATAAAACTCCATACAGCCCCAAGGCTGAGAAAGGTCACCGTTTGGGGAACAGCAAAATCTTCCAAGTAATTGAGGCAAGGTGGAGCCCCAGCATGTGGGTAAACACTTAGTGCAGCTCCTGAGAGAGCCTTGTCAGTGTAGAAACCACAAAGGCACTTCTGGAAAGAAAGGCTGGGACTGGGGGAGGACTTCTTAGTAAATATTAGCCTAAACAAACATAATAATAAGACTGGAATCAACCGAGAAACTGCCCCAAAACAGATCCAAATAGCAAATAGGACCCCCTATCTCCATATAATCACACATGCCCAGCCCCATCCGTGAGCACAGTCTGGCTGGATCGGGCATGGCAGGAGGGAGCTGCAATCCCATTGCCAGCTAGCTGCTCTCCTGAAGTCTGGCCTGCATTCAGAATAATCTTTTAAATCCCTCTTCTCATCTCTTTGTCTGCAGCTGTGGTGAGCAATCCCAAAATGACTGCGCTTTCCGCACGCCCTCCATTTGTTCAGCGCGCTGACCTAATCCTCTTTCAAGGGCTCCTGGGGTACAGCAGCCCAGCCACTCAGCCACCTTCCCAAGGACCTGCCTCCACCATGGACCCCAGGATTAGTCCTGAAACACGAGACCTACCAGAGCCCTCTGCTTGGCATGCTCCTAGCTGATTTTCCAGGGCCAGCAACCTCATCAAGGGGAATTTCCTTTGACGCTTCCAGTGGGGAAGAAAACGCTTTCAAGAGGGCTTTAAAAGCAAAACTGCTGCTGGCTGATTCTCTTGCAGTAATCCAAGGCAGCAGAGGAGCTCACAACCATGGCAGCAAATAGGCTGTTGGACCAGGGATGCTCACATGGTGTAGACAGGGGGATGGGAGGCACTTTTAGATGGGGCTCAGCAGCCTGGCAGTTCAGGGACAGAAATTAAGACTATGGCAAGGAAAGCCAGTGGGCAGGAGCTGGCATAGGGTTTCCTGAGTGTTATCTAGCACCTGGAAGAGAGACTGAACAGAGAACAGTTCAAAACAGCCCCCTGTGCTTGCAGCACCTCACTCTGCAGAATGAAGAGTCAGCAGGGTGGCTGTGTGGGACCAGGGCAAAGGAGATTGCTGGGAAAAAGTTGAGACAGGTTACTGGGAAAAAGTTGAGACAGGAGAGGAGAAAAGAGCCTTGTGTGCAAAACAGAAGCTCAAAGTGCAAAAGTAAGACAAGGAAATGTTTTACGTCTTTTATTAACCCACTTGAAGCAGCAGGACAGAGAGCAGTATTGATAGATAGCCGTACTGGGAAAATTTGCAGACCTTTCCTTCTGGCACCACTCCACCACTGGCAGCCATACAGCTGAATTAACAGCTCCAGTATCTAACTCTGGTCGTTGCTGTAGCAATTTGGAAAACAAAGCTCTGGGTGTCCTGGCTGCCTCACAGTTGTACAATGACCCGCCACATCCCAGACCTGACACCTACACCTTTGGCTCTCTCTTGCTTTATAAGGAAAAGAGGCCAGTGCCCTGACCTTTGCAGCACTTTCCTGGCTGCCTGCCTGGTCGTAATGGCTCTGGGGAAAGGTTACTAGAGGTTGTAGAAGTGATGGTGGATTCAGGAGAGAAGCTCAGACTCTCCTGTGCCTGGTTTTTCCTTCTCTGCCTGTTCCTACCAAGGCTGCTGCAGCACGGTGTAGAAGTGTCTCACAGCACACAGGGCAGGTTTTTTGGAGTGAAGGGTTTTTTGGATGAGCAGGAGCAGTGGATGAGCCTGTCTCTTGGGCAGTGAAAGCAGTGTGTGAATGAGAGGTCACTGCTCTGCTCATCAGGGCTGGGCTGGCTTCAGTGACTGTTCCACTCAGTGGTGCCCAGCACCGTTCCTGTGTCACGCACTGCCCATAACTCACAGAAATAAAGCATGTCCGACACCCCTCTGAGACATGTATTCTATATGAAAATTTGGTTTATTACTGTCAGACCCACAAATCTGGATCCGCTGTGTAATTCTACTGGCGTCCATCAGTCAGACAGACACATTTAATGAGAAGGAGAATTTATACCACTACTTCCTATATTGGCTGCTGCCGAAGTGCAATTGACAGTCAAGATCTTCCCTTGCCAAGAAAATTGTTCCTGAAAGAGTGCTGGCATTTTAACGTTTCAGGAGAGCAAACCCACAGATCTAGGGATACCTCTTTGCTGGATGCAATTCTCTTGTGCTGGATACAGAACCAGGGCACAGGGGGAATGTGCAGGCAGTCGGTGGAATAGACAGAAATGTATAATGGATGGTCTTGCCCAGCACTTGGGAATGTATATTCCCCAGTCTTCTCAGGAAGCAGTGTGTTTGATTTCCTTCAGCTATTTTTTTAAGGACTGTGTTGTGAATATTGACATGTTTAGGTGTATTTGCATTGGCTGTTGCTGTGGGGGCAGGGGAGGCTCCTCCAGATGCGTGTGGTAAGTCAGGTGCCTGCCTCTTCTAGAATAATGCTGCTGAAAATCCTTTTTTTCTTTCTTTCTTTCCCTTTCTTCAGAAACCTTTGCCACCATTCTGGCTGCTGCAGAGAAGTCAGTGAGGGCTTGAAGGAAGAGGTTTCCTGGCATTCCAGCATTTGGCAATGCCTTCTGTTTGTCAGAGATACATCCATAGTCCAGGTCTTCCCTGGCACAGGGTGCCCCTGTTGCAGCTTGCATTACATTTGTGCTCTGGGATTGCCCCATCACTAAACGAAAGCTTTCAGCTCCCTATGACTGCACATCCCCAGGTACAAGGTTCAGCCATGAGCAGGAAAGCAGGAAACCCTCGTGCTGTGGTTACATGGAGTACACCAGCATGGGGTGCATCTCCCCTGAACCGAACCCTGATGGCAAATTTGTGTTTCAGGAGGCTAAGTTCTCAGCAGTGATTTTGCTTCTGTATTAGATGCTTCCTTCTTCTAAAATCAGGTGTCTTGCACTTTGACTGAAAACTCAGAAATAGAAAAGAGGATGAATCTTCCTTCTGAAAATACCCCAGTTTTACTTTTTGACTGAATTTAGGAACAGTTTCTCTCAAGCAAAGAAATGTTCACTGTCTGGATTTTGAGCCAGACAAGAGACCGGGAAAACAACCTTTCCTTCCAAAGTCAATTTGGACCAAGATCATTTTCTTTCCTCTGACAGACAAGTTTTCCAGCTTAGAGCAAGGTACTTCTCATGCACTCTTCATGCTTTACTGAGGAGCAGAGGTCAAGGGAACTAAAAGACCAAAGCTGCATTGGATAAGACCTGTCAGCACCTACTGTTTAATCTGATGCTGAGCCACTACCCTGCATGTGATGTTGTTGGCAAAACCCACACAAAGAAAATGGTGCTGCAGTTTTTGCAACTCAGAAAGTGTGTGCTGTGGATGGTACCTAGCCTAAGCCTTCTCCACAGCATCAGCTCCCCACCAAGGGAGACCACAACCAATGCCTGTCATGGCTCTGTTGGTGGTTCTCAGGCAAACCCACTGGTGAAATGCTGAAATGATAAAAAAGCCTTGAAAATGCCAAGCCTCCTAACTTTCCTTTGATTTAAATGGGAGCCAGAAGCACAGAGCATCTTGCAGGATTTGTCCCTGTTTCAGCAGATGCTGGCTGAGAAGGGCAAGAAGGAGGACCTTGGGAACTACAGGCCTGACAATCTCTCTTCAGTGCCTGGAATAGCTATGGAGATTATTCTGGGAGGTGTTGAAAAACACCCAAAAGACATTGCAGTCACTGGTCACAGCCAGTACTACTTCACAAGAGGAAATTCTTTCTTATCAAACCTGATTTCCTTTTACGACAAGGTAACCCACCTAGCTGATCAAGGGAAGCCAGTTGATCTGATTTTTCTGGATTTCAGTAAAACTTTCAATACTGTCTCTCACAGAAACCTTCTGGACAAAATGTCCAGCCCACAGCAGGATAAACATGTGATGTGTGATGTGTGAGCAGCTGGCTCACAGGTTGGGCACAAAGGGTTACAGTGAGTGGTGACATCTGACTGGTGACCTGTCACAGGTGGGG